>WBNM01043344.1:69366-85134 GCA_013399055.1 Ramphastos sulfuratus | reverse complement strand
ATTGGGCTGGGTGACACTGGGCTGGGTGACACCAGGCTGGGTGACAGCGGTCAGGGTGATGACACCGGGCTGGCTGTCACCGGGCTGGGTGACACCGGGCTGGGTGACACTGGGCTGGGTGACACCGGGATGGGTGACACTGGGCAGGCTGTCCCCATCTCCTCCAAAAGCCAATGTCCCTCACACCTTGCCGAGTGCTGATTCGGCTCCAGTTCAACCAGTGCCTGCTGGGAGCGCTCAGCTTTCCCCACCAGCTCTACCGTCGCGGTGCTGGGGGCGGGGGGAGGGTGGCCGAGAGCAGCGACCACGAGGCCCCGTGCCCGCTGTGCCGCTCGCCGGGTGCCGGCGCTGGCTGCGTGTCCCTGCTGCAGTGCCGGATGCAGTTGGGATCCTGAGACAAGCTGGAATATTTTTAATTAAACCTGCCAGTTTGGATGCCATTTAATTCCTCAGCGGGCTGAGCCGCGCCGGCCTCTCGGTGCCATCTCCCGCGCCGGGGCTGCTCCAGCCCCATCCGTTTCCCGGGGTTGCCTTCGGTGAGGATTTTTTTCCCAACTAGAAGCAGACCTCAGTGTTTCGTTGTTTTGGTTTGGTTTGTTGTTGTTGTTTTTTTTTTTTCCCCCACCCTGGCATCTCTGGCTGTGCTGGGCAAACGTCTTGGCAGTGGGCTGGGTGGGATGGTTTCGCGGCGGTGCCGGTGCGGTGGCATTCGCGGCGTGCGTTCGGTGACATAAATAATAGTAAAGAAAACCAAGAGCAAGCCCAGCTCCATCTGGGCTGTGCTGCTGCGCCTGCTTAACCCGTTTGCGCCTGATCCCTCGCCACCAGCAACACCCAGTTGCAACCAGCAGCACCCCCTCACCACCAGCAGCACCCAGTTACAACCAGCATCACCCCCTCACCACCAGCAGCACCCAGTTACAACCAGCATCACCCCCTCACCACCGGCAGCACCCAGTTACAACCAGCAGCACTCAGTTACAACCAGCATCACCCCCTCACCACCAGCAGCACCCAGTTACAACCAGCATCACCCCCTCACCACCAGCATCACCCAGTTACAACCGGCATCACCAGCATCATGGGTGCTGCGTCTCGGGTTGCTCTGGTCTCATCTTCATCCCCAGGATGATGTGGAGGTAGCTCCCAGAGCGTGGTACCCCAAAAGATGCTGCCCTACACCTAGCAGCCCCCATCCCCACCACGGAGGGGATCCTGGTGGCACTGGTAGGGGGGGACGACTCCAACTCCATCTCTGGGGACCTTCAGGCTTTGTCCCCCACAAGGGGTGATGAAGGTTTCCCTTGGTGGGGGTGGGAGGGAGAGGAAGAGCAATCGCCTGGCTCAGAGGAGCTCCCAGTGGGGCTACCTGGTGCTAACAGGATTTTGCTCCCAATTTAATTACACTTTTGTCAAATTAACACACAAAAAAAGGGGTAAAAAAAGGATCCTTCTCGTCTCTCCCCGCACCGCTTCCCGGCAGCCGGTTAATTAAAGAGCGGCTGGCGAAGCCAACCGGTCCCTGGAGGAGATCCCAAGGGAGCCCAACCGCAGGGCTTGGCAGTCACACCTGGCTTCCAGTTCCGCCCAGTTCAGCCCAGTTCGGGCGGCTGGTGGCGAGGCCGGCGGCCGTGGCGGCAGCGGCGTGGCGAAGCGCCGTGGCTAATCCCCGGCTTTTCCCTGTGTAATCCCAGCCGCCGGGATAATCCCATCAAACTCGGCAGCGCCGCGGCACGGCTCCCTGCCCGCTGTGGTGCTGGGGGACCTTGGCGTGGGAGGGCCTGGGGGCAGTGGTGGCACATCCTCAGCGGGGTGAGACACGGCTGTGGATGCCCCATCCCCAGCGGGGTGAGACACGGCTGTGGGTGCCCCGTCGGATTCTCAGGTGTCACATGGGGAAACTGAGGCACGGAGCAGGGAACAGTCTGTGGTTTTACATCCATCCCCATCCTGGCACCCCAAGGTACAGGAGGAGGGGTGGGATGGGGAGAGGCAGTGGTGGCAGCACCCACGTGCTCCCCTCCTGTAGAGTCTGGCTCCAGCTCCAGTTTGGGTGCTGGGAACGTAACTTGATTTTCTTATCAGCTCCATCCATCATCTCCCACTGGGGACGTTAGGATAAAGCACAGGGAAGCTGGGGGCTGGGATCCATCCCTGTCCCACGCAGGGCCAGATCCCACTCAGGGCAGCAGGTAGGGCCTGGGAGCTGGGAATAAGCCTGGCACCAGCTGCACCCCAACCCTGAGGTCACCCTTCCCAGAATGATCCCAGGGCTGGCAACATCCAATCCTGCCCAGAGGGTGCTCAGCTCCAGGGCAGGCAGCTGCAGCCCACAGCCTCTGCTCCTCACAGGTGCCACACACAGCTCCATGCACACATGTGTGCATGTAGAGCACAGACAGCCCCGTGCACAGGCATGGGCAGGCCTCTGTGTGCACGGCAGCCCCACACACGTGTGGGCAGACATGCACACCCTTCACACATGTGTGGCACCTGCACATGTGTGGCACCCTGTGCACAGGTGTCTGCATATGTGCCATACACAGCTGCACACACACATGACACATCATGCATGGACACCTGCATGCATGTGATCCCTGTACACAGCTTCACACACGTGTGACACACCAGCCACACCAGACAACCCAGTGACACTGCAGACACTTGCACACACATGACACATGGTGCACACACACGTACCAACCAGTCTACATGCCAACCCCAGCATGCACATGATGTAGTGCACACACGCCTGCACATGTGTGACACCCAGTGCACATACACTGGCACACACACATGGCACCTGGTGCCCACATGCCTGCACATGTGTGATGCCCGCTGTGCATGCCAACCCCTGCACACCCATGACAGCTGGGGAACACGTGTGGCAGCTGGGGTGGGCACACACAGAGGACACACGCAGTGCACATACCTGCACACGCCACACACACGACCCCCAGCACATGTGGCAGAGCCACCCAAGGGACAGGAACTTTTGTCACTCCTGTGGTGGTGGCAGTGGGAGCAGAAGGAGCCATTAGGAGGGCAGTAAGGGGGCACTGGACCTTCCGGTGAGGCACTGAGCAGGGAGGTGGCGGCGCTGGATGCACAGCCGCAAACAATGGCCCTTTGTTCCGTGCTGCTGCTGGCATCCCGCATCCCAACCTGCATCCCAGCCAGCAGCCTGCATCCCAGCCCACATCTTGCATCCCAACCTGCATCCCAGCCAGCAGCCTGCATCCCAGCCTGCATCTTGCATCCCAGCCTGCATCCCAGCTTACATCCCAGTCTGCATCCCCCGTCCCAGCCCGCAGCCTACATCCCAGTCTGCATCCCAGCCAGCAGCTCACATCCCAGCCTCCAACCTGCATCCTGCATCCCAGCCAGCAGCCTGCACCCCACCTTACATCCCAGTCTGCATCTCATGTCCCAGCCTGCATCCCATGTCCCAGCCTGCATCCCACCCTACATCCCAGCCAGCAGCTCACATCACAGCCTGCATCCTGCATCCCAGCCAGCATCCCAGCTTACATCCCATTCTGCATCCCATGTCCCAGCCAGCATCCTGCATCCCACCTTGCATCCTTCATCCCACTCTGCACTCCAGCCACCAGCCCACATCCCAACCCACATCCCAGCACGCATCCTACATCCCCACCTCACGTGCTGCACCCACACCCTGCATCCTGCATCCCACCCCCTGGCAGCACTGCAGGGACTGCTCCAGGTGCTCCCGTGCCGGGGTGCTGGTGGCTCAGCGTGGTGGGCAGTGGAGTGCCACCCCATGTTGTCCCCAGCCACGTCCTCAGAAGCATGGGGCAGGTGGCACCACCAATGCCGTGGAGTTTGGTGTCTGCACAAGGACATCAGAGCAGGATCACACTGGGAAGCCTTCATCCTCGCAGTGAGGAGGAGGAGGAGGAGGTCGCAGGGTCAAGGCTGTGCTCCTGGCACCCTCTGTACTGCCAGCCGGCAGTGGCCGTTCCTCCTGTCACCACTGATCCCATCCTTTGGTGGTGTCCTCATCTGGTTGGTGGCTCAGAGGAAGGTCAGCAGAGTGGGGGTGCTGGCTGGGAGCTGTCCCCAGGGCCACCATCCCCCTGGGGACAGAGTGATGCTGGGGACGGTGCAGAGTGGTGCTGTGGAGTCCCCAGGTGGGTGCAGTTTGACCTGGCAGGTGCTGGATCTCAGCTGACTCCACTGAGGTGTTTTGAAGCATGGAGATGGGAACTGGAGTCAGCAAATCCTGGGCTTGGAGCAACTCAGAGTCTCATTTTTCCCAGACAGAGCATGGCTGGAGTTGGGAGGAACCCAACAGGGAGGTGAAACCCCCCCCAAGCCCCCCCCCCAAAAACTTCCAAACTTTGGTAAGGTTTAAAAAATGGGGGGAGGGGGGGTTGTGAGCAGCCCTCCCAGTACCTCCTCCAGCTCTGCTGCTTCTCCACAGCTGCTGGGATCTGGGATGAGGTTGGGGGGCAGGGGGGAGTCTTTTCTTGGGATCTGGGGGGAGGTTCTTGGGATTCGGGAGGGGAATTCTTGGGATTTGAGGCGGTTTTCCTGGGATTTGAGGGGGTTCTTGGGATTTGGGGGAGCTCTTTAGATTCGGGGACTTTTCTTGGGATTTGGGGATGTTTTCTTGGGATTTAGGGGGTTTCTTGGGATTTGGGGGGGTCTTGGCATTTGGGTGTTTTCTTGAAATTGGGGGGTTGTCTTGGGATTCAGGGACATTTTCTTGGGATTTGGGGAGGTGTTTTCTTGGGATTTGAGGGGGGTTTGAGGATGCTTTGTTGGGTTTTCTGGGGGGCACTGTGTGTGTGCCACCTCCTGCCCAGTTAACGATGCTGCTCCCAGCTTGCTGTGATGTGGTTCCTGCTGGGGGTGGGGGTGTAGCCAGGTCGTTGTTGCAGGGCTGTCACCTGTGTGTCACAGCCTGTGTGTGTCACAGACCTGTGCCTGATGAGTTGTTACTGTAGGGTGTCCCACATGGGACCTGCTGGTTTGCTGTGGTTGAACTGGGAGCTGAAAGACCTCTCTGGCCACTCTGGGACTGGGCACCCTAGGGACAAGGATCACTGGGAAAAAGGGATCCCACCAGCAGGGTCTCCCAGGGGCAGTGATCCTTTGGGACAGGGCACCCTGGGAAGAAGGGACCCTGAGGGTGTGGCTTCTTGAGGGCAGGAGACCCTGGAGATGTGGGCTTCATGAGGGCAGAGATCCCTTGGCATGGGGCACCCTAGGGCCATGGACTCCATGAGGACAAGGATCCCTTGGGACACAGCACCCTGGGGACAGGGGACCCTGCAGATGAGGCTTCTTGGAGATGGGAGACCCTAGGGCTGTGGGCTGCATGGGGACAGGGGATCCTGTGGATGAGATTCCTTGGGGCTGGGAGATCCTGGGGATGGGGGCTCCATGGGGACAGGGTCCCAGGGGGTGACACTTTCTGGGGTTGGGACTCTGTGTGGATGGGACACCCTGGGGACAGAGCTGGTGGTGACAGGGGCTCTCTGGGGACAGGGGCTTTGTTGGGATGGGACATGCCAGGGACAGGGTTCCTTGGGGATGTGGGATCCCTGTGGATGGGACACCCTAGGGTAGACAAGGGAGGTGGAGTCCAGGAGAGCAGGAGGGCTATGGGTGGGGGGTCCCAGGAGTGGTGGTGAAGGTCATGGTCATGGTCAGGCAAGTGGTTGCCTCTTCTCACATTGAGGGGAAACTGAGGCACAAGACTGGAAGTGGTGACACAGAGTGGCCAAACCTGCTCCACTGGTGACGCCTCTCTGCGGCCACCCACAGCTCGTGTGGCCACCCACCCCAGGGCCATGTGGGCGCCAAAGCAGGGTGCCAAAGCAGGGTGCCAGCCCTAGGGGACCTGGCAAGGGTGCAGAGCCACTAGGATGGCACAGGAGACCAGGAAGGACAAGGTGGGTGAGGGGCTTTGGGGACAAGGGGACAAGGAGGGGACCGTCTTGGGTGGGGACAGGAAGGACAAATGCTTTTGGGGACAAGGAGGGTGACAGCCCTGGGGAGCACGGGGGGGGCAGAGGAGAACCTGTGCCTTGGTGGGAGAAGGGAGGCTGAGTGCTTCTGGGGACAAGGGAGGTGACAGTCCTGGGGGGGGACATGGGCTGATGTGTAATGTTCAGGGACAAATGCCTTGAGGGGGCCAACAGGACAGGAGGATCCACTTGCCCCGGAGGGGACAGGGAACAAGGGCTGGGAGTTGGGGGGGCACAGGGCAGCCATGTGCTTGGGAGTGACAGCAGCCCAGGGTGCCCCTTCCTGCCACCGCCACTGTCCCCTCCACGGGGTTTGTCTGGGCGTGAAGCGTGACCCCTCCTCATTAGGCAATCGGCCTTGATACGCAAATGAGCATCTAATTAATATGCAAATCACCATGCGGGTCTGGCCGGCCACCAGCACCGCCCTGGCCTGGGGGGAGGGACGTGCCGGGGGCACCCAGCACCCCTGAGTGTCACCCAGTGGGTGCTGGCAGCACCCAGCAGCTCCTGTCACCCCTGGGCACCCGCGCAGGTGACAGAGCCACCGAAAAGTGACAAGGAGAGGACACAGGGATGGGGGCACACAGCCTGGGGAGGGGGTGCGGATCCCTTCGGTGCTTGAGGGGGATCCGCACTCCTGGGTCCCCACCTTAGATGCCGAGGGCGGAGGGGGGAGGTGTCGTGGGCGATGGGGAGGGGACAGGAACGGGGACGGGGATAGGGATGGGGGCTATAAACGGCAGCTGTAAACGGAGCCGGTAACCGGAGCAGGAGACCCGGGGGGGACATTTGAGCCACCGCCGGGCCCGCGGAAGCGCCAAGGTGGGTTCTGTGTGTGTGTTCCCCTCCCGCCACGCTGCGGCCCCCCCGTCCCCGTCGCCCACACGGGGACATGCTGGGGACCCCCCACCCTCTCGGCACCCTCCTTACAGCTCTGCGGTTGCTGCCTCCCTGCAGACCCCCGCCCGCTCCTCGGGAGGTGCTGCTTGGCAGAGGTGGGGGGCACACACGTGGCGGGGGCCAGAGCCAGGCTGCGGTGCCAGGTGGCCGGGGTGACATTTGCTCTGTCCCCGCCGTGGGGACAGCTGCTTCCTGGCTCTGCCATCTGAACCGGCCCCGCAACGGAAACCCGGGGCGGGGGGGGGGTTTGCTGAGCCCCCAAGCCCCGGTGGCAGCAGCAGCTGGGTTGAGATGGGGGGAGTGGGGGGGTCCCCATGGCCATTTTAGAGGGCGGGAGTCACACTGGTGGCCCCCAAACTCCTCTGTGGCCATGGGGGTGTCCTACATGGGACTCGGTGTCCTCTCTCTTCCTAGTGTCCCCCCTCATTTCCTAGTGTCCCTCCTCATTTCCTAGTGCCCCCCCCCCCCTCCTCGGTGTCCCAATGTCCCCTCATTTCCCAGTGTCCCCTCCCCACTCCATCCCGGTCTCGTCCCCACTTCCCCAGTGCCTTTCCGATGGGTACGTGGCTGGGCTGGGATCTGGGATCCCGTGGGAATGAGCCGGGATCAGCTCCGGGTGAGGATGGACGGGGCGGAGCGGGAGGGACGGGACACACAGAAGTGTCTCTGTCCCCACTGTGCCTTGGGTTTGTGGGGGGGCTCTAATCGGGTGGGCTCATGCTGGCTGTTCCCGGGGACACGGCGGTGCCACTCGGGGTGTCCCATGGGTGCCCTCCCTCCTCCCCGACTCCCGGGTCCTCGGCTGCGGTGACAGCTGCCGAGGGGGTTGCTGGCTCCGGTTACGATGACATCAGCCCTACCTTCCCACCTGGCGCGGGCTGGGGGCACAGACCCCCCTCTCCTGGGGGGTCTCTGGTGGTGGTGGTGATGATGGGGGGCGGGGGGCGCTGTGTGACAGCTGAGCCGCTTTTGGGACGCCAGAGCCCCCAGCGCTGTCGGGGCGTCTTTGGAGGGGGACACACACACGAAACGCCCACCCCTACAAGCTATGGGACCCAGGCATCCGGGACCCCGGCCCCGAGCGGTGGGGACAGCGGCGGCCGTGCCGTAGGGGCAGTGGCAGAGGTGACCAGAGGAGCTCAGGTGGGCAGATTGGGCTGTTGGGGCGGGCTGGGTCCACCGCGGTGGGGAGAAAATTAGGGCGGAGTACAGCCCCCCACCCACCCCAGCAGGTCAGGTAGGGTGGGCTGTCAGCCCCTTCTTTGGGGGTCACAGGCACGGCCCTGAGCTGGGGATCGCTGCAGTCCCCCACTTTGTGTAATAAGTGGGACAAAACTGGGGGGTATCACNCCTTTTCTTTCCCAGTACAATCGCAGGCATTTATGGTGCTGCAGGCTCCGGTTACCCTGCTCCCCGCTCTCTGTCACCACTCGGGCTGGGGGGATAACAGTGACAGTGACACCCGACCCCCCCCCCGCACGCTTGGGGGTACAGGAAGTGNGGGGTCTCTGGTGGTGGTGGTGATGATGGGGGGCGGGGGGCGCTGTGTGACAGCTGAGCCGCTTTTGGGACGCCAGAGCCCCCAGCGCTGTCGGGGCGTCTTTGGAGGGGGACACACACACGAAACGCCCACCCCTACAAGCTATGGGACCCAGGCATCCGGGACCCCGGCCCCGAGCGGTGGGGACAGCGGCGGCCGTGCCGTAGGGGCAGTGGCAGAGGTGACCAGAGGAGCTCAGGTGGGCAGATTGGGCTGTTGGGGCGGGCTGGGTCCACCGCGGTGGGGAGAAAATTAGGGCGGAGTACAGCCCCCCACCCACCCCAGCAGGTCAGGTAGGGTGGGCTGTCAGCCCCTTCTTTGGGGGTCACAGGCACGGCCCTGAGCTGGGGATCGCTGCAGTCCCCCACTTTGTGTAATAAGTGGGACAAAACTGGGGGGTATCACACTCCTCCCCCCCTCCCCCCCCCCAAGAGCCCCGTATCAGGGAGATGATGGGGGTGGGGGTAAGATGATGGGGGGGTGGTGAGGAAGAACAGAGCGAGCAGCTGCATGCCCCTCCCCTCCCTAAAGCTCTGCGTGCAGTAAGGGAGGGCCGAGCGCGCTTTTGAAAAGGGAAACTGAGGCAGGGACAAGGAGGGGGACAAGGACAAGGAACATTCAGCCTCTCCCAGCCCACCTAGCACCTCCCCAGCGCCGCCAGCTTGTCCCCACCCACTGCCTCAGTTTCCCCACAGCCACCTCGGGGACATGCAGGGTGCCTGTCCCCCTCTCCCCCGCCANACAGTGACACCCGACCCCCCCCCCGCACGCTTGGGGTTACAGGCAGTGACACCAGCTCCCCCCGACCCAAATCCTCCCAGCCCCCTGGTGCCTGATGCAGGCTGAACCCTTCTCTTGAGCTGCTTCTTGGGGTCCCCATCATAGGGATGCTTGAACTTGGGGATCTGGGAATGCTGCTGGTGTGGGAATGGGACACTGCCACAGGGGACTGTGACACCGTGGGGGTGGGGCTGGGTGTCTCTAGGGCCCTTGGTGCCGTGGGGACAGTTTGGCATCCTGGGGATTGTAACACCATGGGGATGGGGCCAGTTGTCCCTGGGGGCTGTGGCACTGTGGGGATGGAGGTCAATTGTCCCTTGGGGCTGTGACACTGTGGGGATGGGATGTGTGTCACTGGGGACTGTGACACTGTGCAGATGTTGTTGGATGTCCCTGGGGTGTCTGGGGACATAGCTGGATGTCCCTTGGGGCCGTGACACTGTAGGAATGGACTCAGTTGTCCCCAGGGACTGTGACACTGTGATGACAAGATTGGATGTCCCTGGGGGTTGTGACACTGTGGAGACGTTGCTGGGTGTCCCTGGGGTCCGTGCTGCTGTGGGACAGCATCAATTGTCCCTTGGGCCTGTGACACTGTGGGGACTGTGTCAGGTATCCCTGGGGTCCATGAAACTATGGGGACAAGGTCAGCTGTCCCCAGGGGCTGTGCCACCAGGCTCGGGTCCTACCTGGGCACGGTGACACACGGGGATGGAGTCAGACGTCCAAAGAGACTGTGGCTTTGTAGAGGTGACCAGGATGGGACCGGTGCGGAGGGGACAGGACTGAGCCACCCTGCTGGCACTGCCAGGCGCCGTGACCCTCAGCTCTGCACAATGTCACTCGTCCTTGCTGCCCACAGGGGACGCAATGGCAGGAGGGCGACGCTTCGATCGCAGCTGCTCCCTGCTCCCGTGGGATTGAGAATCAATTAAATCCCTGCCTGGCTGCTAATTACCCCTGGCTGTCCCTACTGCCCCGCGGGGACAGCTGGTGGCAGGACAGTGACGATGGCCTGGCCCAGTGCAGGGACAGTGGTGGTGGTGGCAATGGAGCTGGCTGGCATGTGGCACTCTGACGTGTCCCCAGGGAGTGTCCAAGCCACCCTGGTGGCGTTTTGGATGGGGGAAGAGCCTCACTGGCTTCTCCCAGGTCCCCAGTCCCTGTATTGCCATGTGCCTGTGTCCCTCTGTCCCCATATCACCATATGCCAGCGTCCCCATATCCTCATATCCCCTTGTTCCTATATCCCTGTATCACCATGTCCCCGTGTCCCCGTGTCCCTATGTCCCTATGTCCCCGTGTCCCTATGTCCCCGTGTCCCTGTGTCGCCGTGTCCCCAGCCCTGCCACGCCACCGCGCTCTGGCTCAGTCGCTCCCACGAGCTGTCGGTGGTGAAGTCACCAGTAAAGCCCCCACGCTGGGGCCCAAATGCCCCCCACTTTGGGGCCCAAAAGCCCAAATTTGGGTTCAGTCTCCCCAGCGCGGAGCGGCGCAGGCGCGGGGGCGGCTCGGCGGGGGCGTGGGGGGAGCTTTTCCCAGCATTTTTGAGATTCCTCAGCCCGGGAAGGATTCGCTTCCCCATAGCCCAGCCCAGACACATCCAATCCCGGCCCCTCCCCGCTGCCGCTGGCCCAGCATCGGGACCCTGACCCCCCCACCCAGCGGTGATGGGTTTGGGGTGCGGGTGCTGGGATGGGAGGGGCTCTGTGACACGCGATGGGAACGGAACCCAGCTGGGTGCTGGTCCCCCATCCCCCCACCCACCCACCTACCCACCCACCTCTCCCCGTGCTTGCAGGTGCGGTGGGTGCCCACCCTCGTCGGGGGACACCATGGGGACACCCCCTCGTGTCCCCCTCGTCCTGCTGCTCCTGCTGGTGGCGGAGAGGACAGTCCGTGGCACATTCCCCGAGGAGCCTGGACCCATCGCCGTGGCCCCCGAGGACTGTGAGTGCCCACCTGGGGCTGTGGGGTGGGGGTCAGGATGCCGTATGGGTGTGCAAGGAGTGGGAACATGGCTTGGTGTGAGGAGGGGATGGGAGTTTTGGGGTGCTTTGGGGTGAAGGCAGGAGGAGAGCGCTCCTAGGAAGAGGTTTTGGGGTGAAGGCAGGAAGAGGGCACCCGTGGGAAGGGGTTCTGCGGTGAGGGTATGAGGGCACACCCAGGAGAAGCAGTTTTGGTGTGAAGGCTTGAGGGGAGGACATCCCTGGGAAGGAGTTTTAGGGCACCCTGGGGTGAAGGCAGGAGGGAGGCAGCCATAGGGAGGGGTTTGGGGATGAAGGCAGAAAGGGGCACCCATAGAAAGGCACTTTAGGGTGGTTTGGGGTGAAGGTAGAAGAGGGCACCCGTGGGCAGGGCTGGGTGAGGGAACTGGGGCGAGCAGGGGTGCCCTGGCAGCCTGTGACCCTCCGGGCGTGTCCCCAGACGTCAAGCACTACTCTGTCTTCGTGGGGCACGGCACGAGCCGCCCGGCTGGCACCGAGGCAGGGGGCGCTCAGCGCCTCAGCATCCAGCGCATCCTCAAGGTCAACAGGACCCTCTTCATCGGGGACAGGTCTGAACCCTGGCACCCAGAGAACCTCCCCTCTGTGACTGAGCACCTAACGCCCACCCCCACCCCTCTTCAGCGGGGATGGACCCCCAGTCCCTACCCCGGGTCACCATGGGAGGCTCTGGTGGAGTCGTTCCTGTGCCGGTGACGCTCATCACCCACCCCAGCACCCCAAACCTTCCCGCGGGGGGGTCGTGTGTGTGGACCCCGCCCCCTCTCTCAACACGCTCCTGCGGTGGGCATATCTCGAGGTGCCCCAGAGGGTAGTGACCCTCTTGTCCCCCTCCCCAGGGACAACATCTACCGGGTCAGCCTGGAGCCCACGGGTGCCGGGGAGATGCGCTACCACCGGGTAAGAGCTGGGGGTGCTGGGGGGACATGCTGGAAGTAGGGGGGTGGTCTGTTGGCTTGTCCCCCAGCCCCACACTGGGTTTTGTCCCCCCCACAGAAGCTGACATGGCATTCGAACCAGCATGACATCAGCATCTGCAGGATGAAGGGGAAACACGAGGTAGGGGTCCTGGGAGGGCGGCATCCTCTGAGACCCCCTCGGTGGAGCCCTCTGCACCCCACATCACATGGATAATGCCACCCTCTGTCCCCCCATCGTGTCCCACTCTGCCCCCCTCCTCGGCTCTCTGCCATGTGTCTCTGTGATTTATTGGCCTCTTGGCTAATTGGGTTTGTAATTAATTATTTGGAGCCTGTGGATCAGAGCAGCATCTGCCAGGAAGCCGATTTCCAGGGCACCTAAATGCCAATTTGGGGTGAAAACAGCCCCCTCCCCCCCGCCCCCAGCCAACCCCTTGCAGTGATGGGAGCACCCAAGGGTGGGGGACACAGGCAGGGTGCTGGGGGGTGACAGTCACCACTCCTGTCACAGGCAGAGTGCAGGAACTTCATCAAGGTGCTGCTGGTGAGAAATCAGAGCCTGCTCTTCGTCTGTGGCACCAATGCCTTCAACCCAGTCTGTGCCAACTACAGCGTGAGTCACCCGCTCCCCACAGCAGGGGACACCCCGTGCCACCCACGTCACCACCCCACCTGTGTCCTCGGGGCACAGCCTGCCCCCATGGCATCACTCATGGCTCCATCTCACCTGCTCTAGATGGACACCCTGGAGCCCGTTGGGGACAACATCAGCGGCATGGCTCGGTGTCCCTACGACCCCAAGCACGCCAACGTGGCCCTCTTCACAGGTCAGTCCTGGTACTGCTGGTGCCATGCCAGGTGCTCTGCCCACTGTCCCCTGCCCCACACCCAGGCGCCATCCCTCTCCTGCGCAGGGGGGATGCTCTTCACCGCCACGGTGACGGATTTCCTGGCCATCGACGCCGTCATCTACCGCAGCCTCGGGGACAGCCCCACCCTCCGCACCGTCAAACACGACTCCAAGTGGTTCAAAGGTAGGCGCCCACCACATGTCCATGCCAGGAGGTGGCACACGCGGCCCCTTCCACCCAGGACAGCCCTGACTCCGCGGCTGTCCCCCTCAGAGCCCTACTTCGTGCACGCGGTGGAGTGGAGGAGCCACGTCTACTTCTTCTTCCGCGAGATCGCCATGGAGTTCAACTACCTGGAGAAGGTGGGTGAGGTGCCCACAGCGGCCCAGGGCACCCAGGCTGGGCACAGGGACATGGGGGGATGGTCACCCAGCCGGGGGCAGCAGGTGCTGACGGGTGCCTGTCCCGCAGGTGGTGGTGTCGCGGGTGGCACGGGTGTGCAAGAACGACATGGGGGGCTCGCAGCGGGTGCTGGAGAAGCAGTGGACCTCCTTCCTGAAGGCCAGGCTGAACTGCTCCGTGCCAGGGGACTCCCACTTCTACTTCAACGTCATCCAGGCTGTGACAGACATCCTGGAGCTGGACGGGCGCCCCGTGGTGCTGGCTGTCTTCTCCACGCCTGCCAACAGGTTGGGCCTTCCTGTGGCCCATCAAGACACCTCCCTCCCGGGCTGGGCTGCTCCCTTGTGTCTGGTAGGGACGTGAGGGATGGGCTGAGGTGTTCACCCCATGCCGATGTCCCCCCAGCATCCCCGGCTCTGCCGTCTGTGCCTTCGACATGGCCCAAGTGGCTGCGGTCTTCGAGGGACGTTTTCGGGAGCAGAAGTCACCCGAGTCCATCTGGACACCTGTGCCAGAGGACATGGTGCCAAAGCCCCGGTGAGTGACGTGCCGTGGGCACAGGCGTCGGGCAGGCCGGCGCTGGCAAGGAGGGGCATGGAGACTGGGATGGGGGCAAGGATGGATATGGGAACAGGAACAGCCAGGACTGGTATCAGCAGCAAGAGGCATGGGGTTGGAGGTGGGGACAGAGACAGGAGGGATCAGGGCTGGTACATGCAGGGAGGATGATGAGGATGGGGATGATGGTGGGGACAGGGATGAGTCTGGCAAGGGCTTGTACGGGCAGGGGAAACAATGGGGATGGGGAAAGGAAGGGGATGGGGACAGGGACAGTCAGAGATGGTACCTGAAGGAAGGGTGGTGAGAATGGGGAGAGGGTTGGGGACAGGGTCAGAGACAGAGACAAGGTCAGGGATGGGGACAGGGTCAGGGATGGGGACAGGGACAAGAACTGGAGTGATCAGGGCTGGTACCTGCAGAGATGATGAGGAGGACAAGGCCAGGCAGGGCTGGAACTCACAGCAAGGATGGTGGGAATGGGGACGGAGGTGATGGTGGACACAGGAATAGGTCGGGGACAAGGATGGGGCACGAACAAGGCCAGGCAGGCTCAGCAGGAGCCAGTGTGGACGCAGGCAGGGCGGGGGGCAGGGCCAGGGTGCCCGCGGGGTGGCTGAGCCGTGCGGTGGGCGCAGGCAGGGCAGGGGGCAGGGCCAGGGTGCCCGCGGGGTGGCTGAGCCGTGCGGTGGGCGCAGGCCCGGGTGCTGCGCGTCCCCGGGGATGCGCTACAACTCCTCCAGCACCTTCCCCGACGAGATCCTCAACTTCGTCAAGACTCACCCGCTGATGGACGAGGCTGTGCCCGCGCTCGGCAACGCGCCCTGGATCCTCCGCACCATGAGCCGGTGGGTGCCAGGGCAGGATCCGGCCTAGGGAGGGACTGGGCGGGTGCTGATGGGTGTGGGTGGGTGCTGGTGGGTATTGCTTAGTGCTGGTGGATGCTGGTTAGTGCTGGTGGATGCTGGTTAATGCTGGTGGATGCTGGTTGGAGCTGATTGGAGCTGGTGGGTGTTGGTAGATTATGGTTAGTGCTGGTGGATGTTGGTTGCATTTGGTGGGTGCTGATGGGTGCTGTTGGGTGCTAATGAATGCTGATTGATGTGGTGGGTGTTGGTGGATGCTGGTTGGAGCTGGTGGATGTTGGTTGGATCTGGTGAGTGCTGATGGGTGCTGGTAGACGCTAATGAATGCTGGCTGGTGCTGGCAGGGGCTTGTGGATACTGGTGGGGGCTGGCTGGAGTCTTCTCACGCTGCCCTTGCACGTGCATGCCAGCGCTGGGAGAGCACCAGGAGACCTGATAAATCTCATCAACTTTGCAGTGGAGATTGTCTCGTCCTAATTAAATCTGCCTTAATTGCTGCTTGATGGGGAATTAATCAAGCGGCGCTCTCGGGCCGCAGCCTCCCACCGGCAGGGCAGTGCGGGGGCTGGGGACAGGGACACAGGGCTGGGGACAGTGACGTGGGGCTAGGGACAGGGATATGGGGGTGAGGGCAGGGACATGGGGCTGGGGACAGGGGTATGGGGGTGAGGGCAGGGACATGGGCCTGGGGACACAGGGCTGGGGCTGTGGTTGTGGAATTGCATTGTGGCTGGGACCTGGACTGGTTTCCATTCAGGATCCATACAGCCCTTGGGCACCTTCTGCTCTGGGCCTGGCCATCCCTGGGGGGCATCCTTGCTCCCCACTTTGCCTCAGTTTCCCCTTTCCCAGGGACCTGCCCACCTTAACTCCTGCTCCATTCACCCCCTGCAGGTACCAGCTCCGCAAGATCGTGGTGGACAACGCGGCAGGGCCGTGGGGC
>WBNM01043344.1:1479-59156 GCA_013399055.1 Ramphastos sulfuratus | reverse complement strand
CTTCCCAGCACAGCCACTGCCACCATGTCGGCCAAAACTGCCGCGACGACAGAGGATGGTCAGGAGCCGAAGGTAGGGGATGCAAGGAGGGTCTGGGGGGGCTCTGGGCACCACTGTGGACACCATCACCCCCACCATCACCCCCTGGCAGAGCGTGGTGAGCCGGGTGGCCAACCTGACACTTGTGAGCTCCGCCTGCGGTGCCATCTCCAGTGCCTACGCCTCCACCAAGGATTGCCACCCCTACCTCAAGTCCGTCTGCGACGCCGCCGAGAAGGGGGTGAAGACGCTGACGGCGGCGGCGGTCAGCGGGGCCCAGCCCCTCCTCAGCAAGCTGGAGCCGCAGAGTGAGTGGGGCTGGGGAGACAGCACCCCGTGGGGTGCCCCAAAAAGAGCCCTGGCAGAGCTCTTGTGAGGCAGTGGGACAGGGCAAAAAGCTCTTTGCTCACCTCCAGCTTCCACCATCGCCAAACAGACCTGAAAGGGGCTGGAGGAGAAGCTGGGGGGAGGGGGGCAGTGCTCCTTGAGTTTTGGGGTACCCCAAAACCTGACCCTTAGCAGAGCTGTCCCAGGGCTGCAAACTGTTAAAATCCATCAGCTTTTGGGTCTCCACTTTCCACCATCACCAAACAGCCCTGCAAA
This sequence comes from Ramphastos sulfuratus, assembly GCA_013399055.1. Taxonomy (NCBI): domain Eukaryota; kingdom Metazoa; phylum Chordata; class Aves; order Piciformes; family Ramphastidae; genus Ramphastos; species Ramphastos sulfuratus. The sequence goes on along the minus strand of WBNM01043344.1, from coordinate 58,514 downwards.
GGGCTGAAGAAGCTGAAGGAGGAGCTGGAGTGGGGGGCAGCACCCCACAAGGCTGAGGTTCCCCCCAAAATCTGGCCCTTAGCAGAGCTCTTGTGAGGCAGCAGGACAGGAAAAAGTTCCTTTCTCATCTCCAGTTTCCACCATCACTAAATACGCCTGAAAGGGGCTGGAGGAGGAGCTGGAGGGGGAGAAGAACCTCTTGAGTTTTGGGATACCCCAAGAAGTGTTCCTTAGCAGAGCTCTTGCAAGGCAGCAGGACAGGAAAAAAGCTCTTTTCTCCTCTCTAGTTTCCACTGCCACCATAGACACCCACAAAGGGCTGGGCACCCCAAAACGCTGGCCCTGGCAGAGCTCTCCAAGGCAGCAGGGTGCTAAAGCTCATTCCTTTAGCCCCCTCCAGTTTCCACCGCCAACGAATACGCCTGCAAGGGGCTGGATAAGCTGGAGGAGAAGCTGCCCATCCTGCAGCGCCCCCCGGAGGAGGTAACATCTCCCCTGGGGGGCATGGGTGGGGGGGTGCCAACCTGGACGAGACATCCCCGTGCTGTCCCCTCCCAGGTGGTGGCAGGGACCAGGGAGCTGGTGTCGTCCACGGTGAGCGGTGCCGTGGGCATGGCCCGGGGCGCGGTGCAGGGTGGCATGGAGAGGACACGCTTGGCACTGGGCACCGGCGTCAGCACCGTGGTGGGTTCCCGTGTGGGGCACCTGCTGGCCACAGGGGTGGACGTGGTGCTGGGCAAATCAGAGGAACTGGTGGAGCGGTACCTGCCTGGCATGGACGAGGAAGGAGGTGAGTGCCAATGGCACTGGAACCCATCTCCCAGATTTGAGGGTTCTGGAGCCCCACCCCATTGCCCGGAACCTCCCTGGTGTAGTTTGCCTGCAGTGCCATGCAGCAGTGCCAGGGTAGCACTCAACACCACACGGTGCCTACAGCCACCACAACACCACACAGGGGACAGTCCCCATCAGCTGGGAAGCTGAAGCTGGGGAACGTGGCACAGTGGTGGGTGAACTCTCACCTGGAAACCAGGAGGCAAATATAGCCACCCACCTGGCTATTTATAGCTTGGCACAGGGCAGCGGTGCCCAGAGCTGGTCCCATGTGACAGCAGCAGTGACTGCAGAGGCCTCCTGGCTCTGTGGTGACACCTCCACATGACCTGATGGCATCAGGTGGGCATCACCCCTGCAGCGAGGGCCTCAGCACAGTGCAGGGCCACAGCACAGTACAGGGCGGACCAGCCAGGTGTTTCTCGCCCCGCAGCAGTGCTGGGAGGCACAGAGGTGGCCGTGCCAGAGCGGCCAGGACGTTGGCAGAGCTGCTTCGTCCGCGTGGGCACACTCTCGGCCAAGCTGCGGCACCGAGCCCTGCGGCGCCCGCTGGGTGAGCTGCAGCGGGCACGGCACAGTGCCCAGCGGGTCTTGCACCAGCTCCACCATGTCATCGAGCTGGTAAGGATGTGACAGGGACTGTGNAGCAGAGCTCTTGTGAGGCAGCAGGACAGGAAAAAGTTCCTTTCTCATCTCCAGTTTCCACCATCACTAAATACGCCTGAAAGGGGCTGGAGGAGGAGCTGGAGGGGGAGAAGAACCTCTTGAGTTTTGGGATACCCCAAGAAGTGTTCCTTAGCAGAGCTCTTGCAAGGCAGCAGGACAGGAAAAAAGCTCTTTTCTCCTCTCTAGTTTCCACTGCCACCATAGACACCCACAAAGGGCTGGGCACCCCAAAACGCTGGCCCTGGCAGAGCTCTCCAAGGCAGCAGGGTGCTAAAGCTCATTCCTTTTGCCCCCTCCAGTTTCCACCGCCAACGAATACGCCTGCAAGGGGCTGGATAAGCTGGAGGAGAAGCTGCCCATCCTGCAGCGCCCCCCGGAGGAGGTAACATCTCCCCTGGGGGGCATGGGTGGGGGGGTGCCAACCTGGACGAGACATCCCCGTGCTGTCCCCTCCCAGGTGGTGGCAGGGACCAGGGAGCTGGTGTCGTCCACGGTGAGCGGTGCCGTGGGCATGGCCCGGGGCGCGGTGCAGGGTGGCATGGAGAGGACACGCTTGGCACTGGGCACCGGCGTCAGCACCGTGGTGGGTTCCCGTGTGGGGCACCTGCTGGCCACAGGGGTGGACGTGGTGCTGGGCAAATCAGAGGAACTGGTGGAGCGGTACCTGCCTGGCATGGACGAGGAAGGAGGTGAGTGCCAATGGCACTGGAACCCATCTCCCAGATTTGAGGGTTCTGGAGCCCCACCCCATTGCCCGGAACCTCCCTGGTGTAGTTTGCCTGCAGTGCCATGCAGCAGTGCCAGGGTAGCACTCAACACCACACGGTGCCTACAGCCACCACAACACCACACAGGGGACAGTCCCCATCAGCTGGGAAGCTGAAGCTGGGGAACGTGGCACAGTGGTGGGTGAACTCTCACCTGGAAACCAGGAGGCAAATATAGCCACCCACCTGGCTATTTATAGCTTGGCACAGGGCAGCAGTGCCCAGAGCTGGTCCCATGTGACAGCAGCAGTGACTGCAGAGGCCTCCTGGCTCTGTGGTGACACCTCCACATGACCTGATGGCATCAGGTGGGCATCACCCCTGCAGCGAGGGCCTCAGCACAGTGCAGGGCCACAGCACAGTACAGGGCGGACCAGCCAGGTGTTTCTCGCCCCGCAGCAGTGCTGGGAGGCACAGAGGTGGCCGTGCCAGAGCGGCCAGGACGTTGGCAGAGCTGCTTCGTCCGCGTGGGCACACTCTCGGCCAAGCTGCGGCACCGAGCCCTGCGGCGCCCGCTGGGTGAGCTGCAGCGGGCACGGCACAGTGCCCAGCGGGTCTTGCACCAGCTCCACCATGTCATCGAGCTGGTAAGGATGTGACAGGGACTGTGCCTCCCCTGTGCCAGCCTGGCACTCTGGACACACACACCCCCCCTTCCTCCCCCAGTACCTCCACTTTGCTGACCCTTCTCCAGATCGAGCAGGGGCAGCAGGGTACAGACAGGCACCTGAACAGCACCCAGCAGCATCTCCACCGCATGTGGCAGCAGTGGAGCCAGCAGGACGCTGTGCCCATGGAGGAGAGTGAGGTACTGGGTGGGGGCACCGTGGAGGACGCAGGTATGGGGTAGGGGGGGGCACAGTTATGAAGGAGAGCAAGGTACAGAGCAGTGGTGCCCACAGAAATCATTGGACTATGGCAGGGGGACCCCTACCCAGGGAAGACAATGAGGTATGGGGTTGGGGGTCCATGCCAGTGAAGGATACCAAGGTATGAAACTGGGGCCTTGGCTGTGGAGAGGTTGGGGAACCATGACCATGGAGGACACCAAGGTGTGGGAGGCTGTGCCCGTGGAAGTCACTGGGGTATGGAGTCAGGGGTCATGCCCATGGAAGAGACCAAGGTACAGGGCAGGGCTACCCGTGGAAGGCAGGGGTGGGGTCCTGTGTCCATAGAGGACACCAAGGTCCAGGGCCCAAGCTGGGCTGGGCAGGACCACCGCACCCCAGTGCCACCACTGCCTGCCGACTGCCTTGCAGGTGGAGCCACGGACCCTGGCCCTGCTCCATGGGCTCCTGCGCCAGCTCCATGCCGCCTGTACCCGCCTGGTCTCCAGTGCCCAGGGTTTGCCCAGCAGCGTGCAGGAGGCAGCGGGGCAGGTGCAGCATGGTGTGGAGAACGTGCAGGCATCCCTCGCCCAGGTCCACTCCTTCCAGGAGCTGTCAGGCTTGGTGCTGGTACAGAGCCGGGAGACGATGGCGCGGGCACAGTCGAACATCGACGAACTGCTGGAGTATGTGGGGCAGCATGCCCCCGTGCCCTGGCTGGTGGGACCCTTCGCCCCTGCCCTGGTGGAGTATCCAGAGGATGTCCCCGTGGAGATGGCCAAGTGGGAGGGCTGCATCACCGTGGGGGGCACACACCACGTGCCAGCTGCCTCGCGGTGCTGCAGCTAGCACTGAGCCGCTGGCACCACCGGACTAGGGGAGCACCCACGGAGACCATCCACGGGAGTGCCCACAGCAGCAGACCCCTACCCCCACTGGGGACGAGGTGACAATGGACTCTGTGACCCAGCGTGGGACAGTGGCACATGGAGGACACGCAACGGGCTCAGCCCTGCCCACTGGGGTTGTGCAGCTCCCTGTGGCATCCCCAGAGCCCGGGCACGTTGGCATTTCTTGTCCTAGAACCTTCCAAAGCCTGGGAAGGGGAAGAAAACTTCTTTTTAGGCCTTAAAAGGAGTCACGACCCCTAGCGCCGGCTGCCACAAGGCCACTGGGTGGTGCCAGGGCTTGGCACAGAGCTGGGGGTGCAGAGTCACCCTGTGGAGAGGGTTTCACTGGCAAAGTGTTGGGTTGGGGATGGAGTGGTGGGTGCCAGTAGGGTGCTGCGGTGGAGGGCCCTGGCAAGGTGGTGGATGGAGTGTGCCAGGGAGGTGCCAGGGTGCAGGGTACTTTGGGGGATGGTGGGGTGGAGGATGCTGGGGGACATGCTCACCTGGAGGGTTCTGGTGGGTTCTTGGAGTGGAGGGTGCCAGGGGGTTGCCAAGGTAGAGGGTGCCAGGGGTGTGCTGGTGTAGAGGATGCTGGCAGGGTGTTAGGAGGGAGCTGGAGTGGAGGGTGCTGGCAAAGTGTAGGGTGGCAGGGTGGAAGGTACCAGGGGGCCGCTATGGTAGAGGATGCTGGTGAGGTGCCAGGGATGTGCTGGGGTAGAGGGTACCAGAAAGGTGCCAAGACAAAGGGTGACAAGTGAAGTGGTGGGGTGGAGGGTGCCAGAGGAGTACCAGGGTGCCAGGTGCCAGTGGGGTGCCAGGGCAGAGAGTGGCAGCAGGGTGCTGTGTGTGTGCTGGGGCAGCTGGACTGTGACCTGCAGTGTGTGGCACTGGACTTCGCCCCACTTATCATCACCACGGGGCTGGGCTCAGGGTATCCCTGACACTGTGGGCACAGCGTGGGCACGGCACCCATCAGTTGGCACCGGGCTCCCTGGGACTGTCTGTCTGTCCTCCTGCCACTGGCACCTACTGGGATCGGTCTGACCTCCGCTGGGCAAGTCGCGGGCGGCGGCATTGGGGTTCTCCCGAGGGGCAGGAGGGGTTCGGGGGTCGGTATTAGGGGACATCGTCGCAGGCAGGTTCCAGGGGACTCCCGGAACGGCGGCGGGGATCGGTACAGCCCCGGTCATGGCGTGGCCAACGCAGCTCGGTCCTGGGGCTGATACGGTCCTGGTTGGATGCAGAATTGAGCCGGGGGTGATCTGGTGCGGGGGGATCGGTTCAGCCTGGTCCCGGAGACGAATCCAGTCCTGGGGGCATCGCATCAATGCAGCACGATCCCGGGGATCCAGTCCCGGGGCCGGGGGGTCCCTCCCCGGCGGGGATTAGTGAGGTTCGGCCCCTGAGAGGGGGATCCAGCCGTGGGGCGCCTGGTACAGCTCGGGCCCGGAGGTCCCGGTGCTGGGGTAGGTCGTGCAGCCCGGTCCAGGGGTCCCGGTGAGAGAGGTGGGCGCAGCCCCGCGGCCTCGAGGGGCCAGAACACCTCTGGCCCCGACGCCCCCCGCGGGTCGCTGCCCCCGGACCGCCCCGGGCCGGCCCCGCCGGGCGTGTTCCCGGTCACATGCGCTCGGGGCCGGGCTCCGGGGCTATAAAGGCGGAGGGAAGGGAGAGCAGAGCCTGGGCCTTAGACTGAGCCGCTGAAGGTTGAGAGCCTTGTCCTGGGGAGGGGGCTCGCTTGGGCTCTCCCTCTGCTGCGGAGGGGCTTTGGGGAGTTCCGACTCGACCGGCGGTTCCGTGTCCCCTGCCAGAGCCGTCATGGCCACCGGCGAGACCGGGACGGTGCAGCCCGAGGCTGAGGAGCAGCAGGTCAGTGGGGGCGAGGAGGGGTCTGGAGCAGGGCCGTCCGGGGGTGGGGGGGGGGACACAGCCGCGCCTGGAGGCAGGGCTCTGGGTAACCCTACCCTTGGGTGGGCCTGGGGGGTCCTTGGGCTGCCCCAAAGCCGCGCTGGGGAACTTGGGAACACAACTTCCGAACGGGTGTCCCCCCTCCGCGACGGCGTCTGGGGGCTCCATCAGCTCCGCGCGCTCATCCTGACCCCGTTGTGCCCGCAGAGCATCGGGGCACGGGTGGCCAACCTGCCCCTGGTGAGCTCCGCCTGCGGTGCCATCTCCAGTGCCTATGCCTCCACCAAGGATTGCCACCCCTACCTCAAGTCCGTCTGCGACGCCGCCGAGAAGGGGGTGAAGACGCTGACGGCGGCGGCGGTCAGCGGGGCCCAGCCCCTCCTCAGCAAGCTGGAGCCGCAGAGTGAGTGGGGCTGGGGGGACAGCACCCCGTGGGGTGCCCCAAAAAGAGCCCTGGCAGAGCTCTTGTGAGGCAGTGGGACAGGGCAAAAAGCTCTTTGCTCACCTCCAGCTTCCACCATCGCCAAACAGACCTGAAAGGGGCTGGAGGAGAAGCTGGGGGGAGGGGGGCAGTGCTCCTTGAGTTTTGGGGTACCCCAAAACCTGACCCTTAGCAGAGCTGTCCCAGGGCTGCAAACTGTTAAAATCCATCAGCTTTTGGATCTCCACTTTCCACCATCACCAAATAGCCCTGCAAAGGGCTGAAGGAGCTGGAGGGGGGGGGCAGCACCCTGACTTTTGAGGTGTCCTGTCCATAAGCTGTCTCCAGCAGAGCTCTTGTGAGGCAGCAGAATGTTAAACCCCATCAGCTTTTTTCATGTCTGCAATTTTCATCATCACCAAACACACCTGAAAGAGCTGGGGGTGGGCAGCACCCCACAAGTCTGAAGGCCTCCAAAATCTGGCCCTTAGCAGAGCTCTTGCAAGGCAGCAGGACAGGAAAAAGCTCTTTTCTCATCGCTGGTTTCCACCATCACCAAATAAGCCTGAAAGGGGCTGGAGGGGGGCAGCACCCCATGAGTTTTGGGGTGCCCCCAAGCCCTGGCAGAGCTCTCCCGAGGCAGCAGGGTGTTAAAGCTCATTCCTTGTGCCCCCTCCAGTTTCCACTGCCAACGAGTATGCCTGCAAGGGGCTGGATAAGCTGGAGGAGAAGCTGCCCATCCTGCAGCACCCCCCGGAGAAGGTACTGGGTGAGGTGGGGTGGGCAAACCTGCTCCAGGTCCTCCCCAGCACTGCTGAAGGGAGAGTTTGTCCTGTCCCCCCAACAGCTCATCTCTGACACCAAGCAGCTGGTGACCTCCACAGTGACTGGAGCCAAGGATGTCCTGACCAGCACCGTGGCCGGGGCCAAGGACGCGGTGACCAGCGGCATGACTGGTGTGGTGGGCATGACCAAGGGTGCCGTGCAGGGCAGCGTGGAGCTGACCAAGTCAGCTGTGAGCAGTGGCGTCAACACTGTCATGGGCACCACCGTGGGCCAGATGGTGGCGAGTGGGGTGGGCTCCATGCTGGAGAAGTCTGAGGAGCTGGTGGACCATTACCTGCCCATGACGGATGAGGAACTGGGTAAGGAGCCCATTGCAGCCCCCTGGAGAGGGGTGGTGGGCTGGAAGGTCCCCTTGGAGGGGGTGGGTAGAACCTGAGCAAGGCATTGCTGGGGGAGGGGTGGTGATGGTGGCTCCTCTCCCACAGCCAAGCTGGCCACGGCCGTGGAAGGCTTCGAGCCGGAGCAGCAGAAGCAGCAGCAGAGCTACTTCGTGCGCCTGGGCTCCCTCTCCACCAAGCTGCGGCACCGAGCCCTGCAGCACTCCCTGGGCAAGCTGCAGAGTGCCCGCCACAGCAGCCAGGACCTGCTGGCACAGCTCCAGCGCACCCTCGATCTGGTAGGACCCATCCCCGTGTGCCCTCAGTGTCGCCCTTGGGGCTGCAGCAGCCTGCCCATGCCAGACTTTGCCTTCCCTCCCAGGTGGAGCACCTGAAGCAGGGCGTGGACCAGAAGCTTCAGGGAGGGCAGGAGAAGCTGCAGCAGATGTGGCTGGAGTGGAGCAAGAAGCAGCCAGGTGGTGGCAAGGACCTGGTGCCACCAGAGGTAGGTGGAGAAGAGCAGGGGGTGCCTGGGGTCGCTGGGTGCCCCCTCCACCTCTCAGCACCCTCTTGTCCCCTGGCAGACGGTGGAGTCGGGCACGCTGGCCATGCTGCAGGGCTTGACACAGCAGCTGCAGAGCTCCTGCCAGCCCTTGCTGTCCAGCCTCCAGGGCCTCCCTGCCAGCATCCAGGACAAGGCAGGGCAGGTCCGGCAGAGCGTGGAGGCGCTTGGGACCTCCCTCTCCTCCGCTGCCTCGCTGCAGGACGTGACTGGCACCGTGCTGGCACAGGCCCGTGCCCATGCCACCAGAGCTCGCCAGCTGATGGATGAGCTGGTGGAGCACGTGGCCCACAACACCCCCCTGACCTGGCTGGTGGGACCCTTTGCCCCCTCTGGCCAGCGCCTGATGGAGCTGGAGATGCAGTAGCAGCATCTGGGGCGGGGATGTGTTGGTGCCCCCCAGCAAGCCGCAGTAGGAGCAGCTACTAACCCTGCCTGGCTACCTTGCCCATAACCATGGTGCCTGCCTGCACGGGGGCACCCCTGCAGCCTCTCACATGTGCAGCTCTGTCCCTTGTTGCCTGTGCCAGGGCTGTGCAGCAATGTGCCTTGGTTCCCCAAGTGCCTCCTGGGCTCGGCCCCCACCTCCCTTTTGTCCTTGGTGCCGTGCCAGGGCTGCTGGTGAAGCAATAAACTTTGGTAGTTTTGCACTGGACTGAGGCTTCTTTTGGGGGGGTGGGGGGGGGGGGTCCTGTGGCTGCATCCTGCCTCAGCCAGGGGCTCAAGGGGAGTTGTCACAGCCCTGGGTTCACCTCTCCTGGAGGGGACGGTCTGGTACTGAGCCTCTTCCCTGCACCCCTGAGCAGAGCCCCCTTGGCTGAGGGCAAGTGAAAGACCTGAGACACCAGCCCCGCCCCCTGCCCTCCTACAGCCCACTGAGACCCCCCCCAGGCTGGCCCCTGCTCTGCTGGCACCAGGAGTGGAAGGGGAAGAAGGGAAGGTGGGACCAGAGTTACCTTGGAGCTCCAGGGAGGGGGCTCAAGGAGCAGAATCTGGTAGTGGAGGACAGGACCTGTGCCCCCCATCCCATGCACCACTTACTGGGATGCCATAAGGCTCAACCAGCCCCTTCTGGAGCCCCGTGCCACATCCTCCTGTCCTCATCCATCTTGTTGGGGTGCTGTGTCCTCAGCCCCCCTCTCACCCTCCCTCATCCACCTCCAGCAGTTGTGCAAGAGGCACCCAGGGCTGGGTTGGGTTTGGTTTTGTGTTTTTTTATTGGGGGGGGTTGGTGGTGTTTGGTTTGTTTGGGTTTTGTTTACAGAGGCTTGGGAGCATGAAATCAGCCCTGGAAAAGAAATAAAGGAAAGAAGAAAGAAACAAAAACCTTTCCCCAGGGTAGAGTTACAGCAAGAGCAGGGTTGGGGCATCCTCCTCCCACCACCATGGCACAAGAGGACTCAAGGACACAGCAGCTGGTTGAGCTGGGAACATCTTTATTGGACATGAACAAAAAAAAAAACCAAAAAAAACCAACCTAAAATCTGGAGAAAAAAAACAAAACAAAAAAACACAACAACCAAAAAAAAAAAAACCAGACCAAAAAACCCCAAAAAAAGCAAAGAGACAAACAGCCAAAAGATGGTGCCCAGCACAAGGCAGGATGCTGCTGTGGTTCAGTCCCTCCCTGGGTGAGCTGGAAGAGAACAGACTGGTTTGGGGATCCTTTTTTTTACTGTTTTTTAACCCAAAAGCTGGTGCCCAGGCTCTGCTGCCTCCCCTGCAGCAGAAGGATCTGGTTCCAGCAGCTGCCTCCAACTGCAGAAAAGATGAGGGTGGGGGGAAAGGGGTTGGGAGAAGCTCCTGTGGCCAAGGCAGAGCCCAGCACAGGGGCTGGAAAAAAATCAAGCAAAAAGCAGCCCCTCTGGGGACACCCCTGGGAAGGAGCAGGTTGGAGAGGTGGTCCAGTGGGACTAGAGGGAAGGGGGTGTGTGGGGGTTCAATCACAGCCCCCCAGAGCAGTGTGGGGGGGGTTGCTCCTTGCCCTCCCTTGTCACAGTCAGTGATGCCTCAAGAAACACTCTGGCTCCTGGAGTTGTTTTTTTTTTTTTTCATTACAAAACCCTTTTATATTCATTTAATGTTGATTGAAATCACAAGAAATTAGGTGGGGGGAGGGGGGCAAAATAAAAGCAAAAACCAAAATAAAAACAGAACAAAAAACCCAAACTCAAACAAAATGAAAACCAAAAATAAATCAAAAATCCCCAAACCAACCCAAATAAAGAGAGGGGGAAACAAATACAGACAACCAGCACAGCCCCCCCGCAGCTCCCGCGGGGTGGGGGCACAGAACAAGACCTAAGACATCAGCTACAGCGTGACTTGGTGAAGTAACTCAAGCAGGGGAGGAGGTAGAGGCTGGTCTCCTGCCACAGCCTCTGCCCCTCAGCTCTCCTCCGTGTCCTCCACAGCCTCTGCCTCCCCACGAGCCCTCTCCCGCTCCGGCCCAGCTCGCTCGGCCTTGGGATAGTCCTGCAGGCTGCTGGGGTAGAGCACAGGCAGCTCAGAGTGGGTCCCTGCCCCTCTTCCCGTGCTCCAGGCTCCTTCCCGAGCTGGGAACAGCCCAACACGAACCCAGGAGAGCTCCCCCCTGGAGCAGCCACGGGAGAGCTCAGCTTGGGCGTGCAGCAGATCCCGGGGAGCTCACTTGTTGTGGGTCTCCTCCGTGGGTGCCTCTGGATCTCCAGCTCCTGGCCCTTGGCTTTTGTCCTTCTCCTCTGTGCCCTCTGCTTTCTGGGACAGGGATTCCCCATTCACAGGACCTGACAAGTCTAAAGGGAAGGGAGAAGCTCAGACACTTAGCATGGCCACGGTGGACCTTGTCCATCTTAACCCAGGAGGTGCTGGGCAAGCCAAGGACCCATGGCCACACAATGTCCTTGCCCAGGCAAGGGACACCCAGACAAGACTGAGGGGAACCCTCAAGACTGAGGTGTTGCCCCCCTCCGTGGAGGTGTTCAAGGCTAGGCTGGATGAGGCCTTTAGCACCCTGGGCTGGTGAGAGGTGTCCCTGCCCACAGCAGGGGGTTGGAACTGGAGGATCTTGAAGGTCCCTCCCAACCCAACCCATTCTGTGATTCTATGACCCCAGGTTTGGCCTGACCCTGACAGCTACAAGAAGGGCCCCAGAGCTTCCATCCCCCGCAGGCAGAGGCAGGCCTCAGAGCAGGTTTTCCCCACCAGCTCCTCCGGGAAGGTTCTTGCACCATCAGCAGGACACCCCCAGGCAGGGCCTGGCTGGGAGGGTGGCAGATGCCAGTCACCAGCTGCCTGTGCAGAGCCTGAGCTGGTGGCCAAGGGCGTCTCCACGTTCCACCACCTCCCCAGCGCCTTGGACCAGCTCTTGAGCTGGCAGCCAGGACCTATCCTGGCCCAAAACTCAGCCCAGAGGCACTCACAGCCAGGGCGTGGGCACTGAGCTTTGCCCTCTGCTCTCACTGCCTCAAGTGTTCCCTGTTCACTCCCTTCCCACTCTGGGAACCACAGTGAGCAAGGGACTGGAAGTGCCAACTTGTGGCTGGTGATCCATCAGCAAGGCCAAGAGCCACTACTGCTCCTGTCCCTGCTCCCCAGTGGGATGTGCTGTGCCCAGGGGAAGGGTCCCAGGGTCTCTAGGGGCCCACACAGAGCAGAGAAGCACCCTGAGACGTGCAGGGAGCATTACCAGCATTGGTCTCCTCTTCACCCTTCTCATTCCTTGTCTCCCCTCCTGCCAGCTTCTCCTGGCCCTTCTCTGCCTCCCCCTTGTCCTTCTCGGGCCCAGCTTTGTTGGCTTTCTGGATTGCCTCCATCTTTGGTCCCAGGACACGTGACTTCAAGCGGGTGTAGACTTCAGCAGCTTTCTCCATCACGTCCTTGTTCGCTTTATAGCGGCGGATCTGCGGCAGCAAGAGGGAGGAGAGGTCACCTCCGGAGCTGGCGTGGCCCCAGCAGGCTCCTGGCTCCCCTCAGGGAAGGCCTCAAGCCTCTGGCTCTACCTTTTTCAGCGTGGCCACCACATCAGTGTGCTTCTGGAGGATGTGAGAAGTGACCTGGAGCGTGCCCAGCTCCTCTAGTGCATTCAGACATCGCTTGATGTCCTGCAGGGATGGCATCAAGATCAGAAGCTGCCTGGAAGTCTCCCTGGGGACACCTAATGCCACCCAGCACCCAGAAAGGCAGGAAAAGGCTGAGCAGCCCTAGGTGGGCAAGGCTCATGTGGCTGAGGGCAGGAGCAGGCAGCTCCCAGGCCATGCCAAGGCTCTCACCGGATTATCCACCTTCAGGGAAAATTTGACCTCGCTGTGGAGCTTCTGAAGCTTCTCCTCAACCGTGGGCTCTGGAGCAGCAAGAGAGACAGGCTGAGACGTCAGGAGGGAGACCACAGCACTGCTTGGAGCCCAGGACCTCTCCCCCAGCAGGGGTTTGGTTTTCCTCCTGCATCTCCAAAGTCAAACACAGCCCCAGAGGCCTCTCTGAAGCGGATGGGTTGGAGATGCCCAGAAGGAAGCTCACTGTTTCCACACACCCTGATGCCAGGAAGGGCCTCAGTGCACCCACACCAATCCCTGTGGGAGAGATCCCTTCCCTGGGATGGAGGAACCAACCCTGGGTCCCTTCTCCCTGCTGTGATGGCAAAGCCACAGCTCACTCACCCTTTTTCTTCTCTATCCTCCTCTCAGGGATCAGCTCTGATTTCTTCCGGCCTCGCTCCACTTTCAAAGGTCTGGGGGAGGGAAAAGGAGAGAGCTGAAGGCCTGCAGGTGAAAGCTCCTGCTCACCACATCAAGAAGGGTGATGGCCAAGAGCAGAGCATCCCCTGGCCAGCAGCAGAGCCCTGCCATGCTCCACTCACACATCCACCCCCATCTCCCAGCCCCACACCCCCATCTCCCAAGCCCCCAGGCAGACAGGAGCTCTGAGGCAGCAGCTCCCCCATGCCCCAGCTTGCTGGGCTTACAGAAAGGCAAAGCCCCAAGCCCCAGAGTGATCCCCCAAGCATCTTCCCCTGTGAAAACACCAGGGAAGCTCAGCCTGGTGCCCTCAACAGCTCCTCCAGCTCTAGGAGATGAGAAGGTAAGAGCCTGGCCCCTCCACAGGTGCTGTTGGCTCAGGGGTAGCTTCATGGGGGTGCCCATCCCCACCCCAGGGTGACATCCAGGGAGGACTAAGCAGTGGAACAAGAAAGGTCCTGTCCCCAGAAGAGAAAGCACCCAGGAAGGAAGGGATGATGCTGACTTGTTCCGTGGCTTTTCCTCTGCTCTGCCTCTCTTCTCCTTCTGATTTGGTTTCCTTGACAACTCTGAGGGCTGCTTCTTCACTGGCTTCTTTACCTTGGAGAAAAGAACAATGCAGGAGAGCAGCAGAGCCCTCCCTGCTGCAGGATGGGGACAGTGCCACAGCCATGGCCAGCAGCCAGCACCCATCACACCACTGTTGCCAGTCAGCTTGGGTGCAGAGCTAGGTCCCCTGCCTGGGGTAAGAAAAGCCTTGGGATGCAGCACAGTGATGTTCTGCTCCAGAAGGCAGGGTCTTGGTACCTCCTGGCCCACCTAGCCTGCAGTACCCAACTGGTGGACCCAGGTGTCCTTCCAGTCCTCAAGATCTAGTGAGGCTGCACCTCAAATCCTGGGTTCAGTTTTGGAGCCTCACTCCAAAAGGTGTTGAGGTGCTGGACTAGGTGCAGAGAAGGGCAACAAAGCTGGGGAAGGGTCTGGAGAACAGGGCTGGAGAGGAGGAGCTGAGGGAGCTGGGGGTGTGCAGCCTGGAGAAGAGGAGGCTGAGGGCAGAGCTCATTGCTCTCTACAGCTCCCTGAAAGGAGACTGGAGCCAGGTGAAGGTTGATCTGTGGTGGAAGGGAAAGCATCATGGGCATGCAAGACCCAGCACAGATGTGGCATCCTGGGCCAGGGGAACAGCTCCCACTGGCAAAGCAGGGATGTGCCTATGGACAAGGCCCTTCCCAGGGTAAGGCAAGATTGAGATGTGTCCCAGCCACTGCTGGAGGTCCCTCCTGAAGTGACAGGGAGATGCTGAGTCCTCTGGGTGCCCCCAGCTCCCCCCAGCTCTGCACTCACCTCTTTCTCCAGCTCCAGCTCAGAGTCCGAGGAGGACGGAGCCTTAGCCCGACCCTTCCGGCCCTTTTTGGCCACTTCGTCCTCCGCGCTGCTGTCCAAGTCTGAGTGCAGCTCTTCACCCTTCTCTGCCTTCTCCTTCCTCTTCTCTTTCTCCTCCTTCTCCTGCTCCCGGAGCCGACGGATCTCTTCCTCCTGCTCCCTCTTCCTCTTCTCCTCCAGCTCCCTTCGCCTCTCCTCATCTCGCCTCTTCCACTCGCTGATGCGATCCACGTCGCTGTCACTGTCGCTGCGGAGTACAGAGCAGGCTCGGACCCCTCCTGTGGGGAGGGGACCCTCCAGCACAGCCCCCAGGGTGGTGGTGTCCCAGCTGGTCTCACCTGTCACTGCTGGAACTGGTGGGCACACGCTCAGGCTTTGGCTTCCTGCCACGGGGCTTGGGAGGAGGTTTCTCGGCTGCCAGACGAGGAGAGGACATTCAGCAGGAGCCAGGGGTGCTCGAACAGCCCCAAATGTGGGGGGCAGGGGGATGCAGGGATGTGGGCTGGGGGTGTCCACAACAGAAGGAGCCCCCAGCCTTGCATGCTCTGCAGCTCTCCAGGGGCTGTGGAAGCAGCTCCCAAGGGTGCTACCTGGCTTCCTGCCCCGCGGAGCCTTCTTCACCGACACGTCCGAGTCGGAGTCGGAGTTGGAGTCTGACTTGGCCACGTGCACAGCTGCATTGCCCATCTCTGAGTCTGAGTCTCCTTTGGAGTCCGAGTCAGAGCCAGACTCCACCTTCTACAGGCACACAGCAGGGTTGGACCAGGGGGATGGCAGTGGCTCAGCAGCATGCCCCAAACTATGGCAGTTTGCTGCCCACCCAAGTCGCAGAGGTGGCAGTGAGGTCCCTCCTCATGCTGAGCCTTCATCCTGCCCATGGCAGAGCCCTGCCACCCACTGCTCTCCCCTCAGCAGCACAGCCTCCTCCCTAGCCTCCCTCCTGCTGCATCCCAGACTCAGGCTCCTTTACCTTCTTCTTCCTCCCTGCTGCTGGCATCCTCCGGGGAGCCCTGGCCACTGGCTTCTTCTCAGGAGTGAAGTCCTGGAGGAAAACAGGTGTGAGAGGAACCACCTCGTGATGGCTTCAGGAGCTGGTCAGGTTCCCTCGAGCCATTGGTCTCTCCTCCAGGCAGTGAAACCCTTTCTCTAGCCCTTTCCCCACTGCCAGCCTCCACTCCAGTGTATCCCCAAACCCTCTCACCTGGTCACTGTTTTTTTCTGACTCAGAAGATGATTCTGAGTTCTCCTCCTCTGTCACAGAGGGGCTGCCCTGGTCCAGGTCACTGGAGGATTTCCGAGGCCGTTTTGTCACTGGCATCTAACAGGAGAGAAGTGAGAAGGTGAGAGGAGCTCACTCCCCCTCCACCCACAACTGAAAGCCTGAGGCTCCTGGGAGGGGGCTCTGCTGGGCCCAGCTCCTGCTAGCCAAGGGGGCCCTGCAAGAGCAGCCACATGCACTCAGCAGAAATGTGCACAGCAGGACTCAGCCATCCCATCACCTCACAGACAACATGAGGTAGCTGCAAGACCCCTGAACATGTGCTGAACCCCATTTCCCACCAGAGAATCCCAAAGGATTTGGCTTCTCCACCACCTCCAGCCACAGTGTATTTGGTGTGCTGCACGGTGGGTGAAGCCGAAGTGGGGGACCCAACAGCCATGTCCTCGTGGGCAGGACACCCTTCACCCTCCTCCCTCCCGTGCAGAACCACCTCAGCCCACACTCACTTTCACAGCCATGGATTTCCTCTTCAGGCTGCTCTGGTCGCTGCCCCGATCCGAGTCCTCGTCGCTCTCCACCTTCTCCGCGGGCAGCGCAGCCATGGCAGTGTCCTCCTCATCGTCCCCTCCGTCGCTGCCCCCCATTGGGTCATGCTCGGGGACGTCGCTGTCAGAGGAGCTGGCAGGCTAAGGACAGTGGGGATGAGAGCTGTGTCATCACCCCCAGGGGCCAGGGGCACGTTGGGGTCAGGAGGGCACAGGAGAAGGGGCATGGAAGGGTGAGCAGATGGATGGCAGCGCTGAGCGGAGGTGAGCATGCAGGGGAGCATGGGGCAGCCACCTGTGCCCTGACAGCACCAAGGCCTTCAAGGAGAACACTCAGTCAACTCCGCCCACCCTCCCTGCACCCCCTTCTATGCACCACCTTGAGAGCACCAGTGACTTCCCTCTGGATCCTCCAGCTTGGCTTTTCCCACTGATGCCACCTGAGTCCGCTTTGCCCCATGCCCATCCTCTGCCAGAGACCCCCTGGAGGAGCCTGGTCCTGACAGCCCCCGCACAGTGAGTAATCCCCAGCCCTGCTCTGCCCCCACGGCGCCAGACAGGTGGGGCTGAGGGGCTCCATTTGGCCTCTCCTCTGGCAGCAGGGAGCAGCCATCCTCCTCTGGTAGGCTGGCACCAGCCTTTGCTTCTGGTCAAGCCTCTTCCTTCTCAGACAGCTTCAGCTCACAGCACTTCACACACCTTCCTCATGGGAAAGGTCCACATGAGGAGACCAGAGCAGTGTGGTGGGCACCACTCTTCCCACTTGGGATCTTCTGTCTTCTCTTCTCTTGTTCCCACACAGGGAAGGTCTTCTGGCTTCTCCCCAGCCCATCAGGAGGTTCCTCACTCAAGAACATTGTACCCGAGGGCTTTCCTAGAGCTGGGATTCTTCCAGTCCTGGAAGCTTCTCCTTGTCCTTGACTGTTCCTGGCATCTGACTTCATGTCAGTCTCCAAAAACCAGAAGGACCTCTGCTCCAGTATCATCATCTTCTCCTCCAGGCATTTTGGCCACAAGCCGCAGTGGCCATTGGAGAACCCTCAGCCTTGCTGGGGCCATCAGCGTGGCCTTGGTCCCTCAATTACAGCAGACCTCTCACCAACAGATTCCTTATCCCTGCTGAGTGTTCACAGTGGAGCCCCAGGACAAAGTGGGTGCTGTCACCCTCACCATCACCAACCACCCACCCAAGAAGCTGAAGGTGTTCTCCAGGTTTTCAAGCATTTCCATGGGCTCACTTTACATTTGCAGTCTGGGGTCAGACCATGCCCCACCAGTACTCAAACCACATCCTCTCTCCTGCACTGGCCAGAAGGGCTCAGTCCCTGAACCTACCCCTCCAGGCCACCTCTGTCTTGCAGCTCACCTTAAAACCCTTCCTCTGCCTCTTCAGAACCACTGCCTACACAGCTGTTTTGGATGCCACCTCTGAGGATCACCAGACAATGAACTGTCTCACGCAATGACAGTTACCAAACGCCCACACCAAGCTAATGAAGAGCAAAGAGCCACCTCATGGCCTGCTCTGAAGCCTTCTGAAAGAGCAACCCAGCAGCTTCTGGCTCAGGAGCTCAGAAATGGATGAAGGAAGGAACTGCCCAGCAGTCCACACACAGGTCCAGGAGCTGAAGACAAGCAAGCCTCAAGTTCTGACTCTGACAAGGAGATCCTCTGTGGTTTGGGGCAAGCAGCACAAAGCACATCCCCAAGGATGGGGCAAAAGCCTCTTCCTCCAGAGGAGGAGAAGGAGGAGGAGGAAGAGGAGGAAGGGAGCGGGCAGGGGAGAGAAGCTACTGCAACCCCAAGAAAGCCACTCTGGGAGCTGGAAGCGCAGGCACCGTGGCGATGAGCGGCAGAAAGGAAGCAGGAGAGAGCAGCTCAGAGGGAAGGAGCTGGAGGCAGGGGCACAGCCCACGGCCTGGCTGCCCCCCACCAGCCTCCCGAGGCCCCCACTCACCGGAGGGGCACTGTAACTGGCGTGGGGGTTGTTCTGGATTTCCCACAATCCCTCGTTGAAGCCTTTTCTCTTGTTTGGTTTCCCATATTTATCTTTATATTTTTCATAAGGGAAGAGATCTTTGGGGCCTAAGAAGGCACTGGAGAGAAACAAAGCAGAGGTGAGGCCGGAGCGGCGGCAGCAGGGGAGGCACAAAAACCAGCACCGGGCCAGAGAAGGGGGGAGCGAGGCAGGGCTTACGTCTCGTGGGTGCCGAAGAAGAAGATTGGGTACTTGTTCGGAGGGGGTTTCACGGCGCCGTCTGCGATGTCATCGATCTGAAAGGAAACCCAAAGCAGGAGGAGGTCAGAGAGAGCGGCTTGGGCGCGGTCCTCTGCCGGGCGCGTTCGGCCCCGGCTAAGCGGCGTCGGCCTCCGGCCCCCGCGGCCCGCTCGGGGAGGCAGGCACGGCCAGGAAAGCACCCAGATGGGGATGCCCGAGGGTGGCAGGGCCCCGGGCGGGATCTCTACCAGACTACGAGCAGGGCTCAGGCGTGGGCGCTCCGCGGCCGGAGCTGGGCGCGAGGTCGTCTGAGATCCGTGGCACCGGCTGCCCCGGGAGGGCACGGGCAACCCCTGAGCTTTAGGGGGTGACTGCTCCAACGGGGTGGCCTGAGGGTCCTTCCCGGCAGGAGAAGCCCCGCTGCCAAGCGGGGGATGCGTGGGGCCACCCTCGTCTTCTTCCCGTCCGTCCGCTCCGTCTGGTCCGGGCCGCGGGGCAGAGCCGCGGGAGGGAGCCTCGGGGGGCGCAGGGTGCTGCCCCGGGTGCTGCCCCCTGTGCTGGGGTGGTCTTCAGGGCTGGGAGGGGTGGAAGCCTTCCCCGAAAGAGCAAGCGAGCTAAAGCAGGAGGGGCTGCAGAGGCTGGCAGCGCCAGGGCGCTCCCGGAAGGACCAAGTCGTCTCGGTGCCAGGACGGCGCAGGGATGGCATCTCACGGTGCGGTGCGGCCAAGCATCGTTGTCTCCGGCACCCCAAGCCTCCCCGGTACCTGCCCCGACCCCGCGCGGTTTCCGCCTGCCAGTCTCCTCCCGTTAGACACCTTCGGCAGGCAAACCTTGCCTCAGACCACCGCAGACCCTCGGCCAAGCCCCGCTCAAGCAGCCTCAGCACGTCCTACGCCAGCCCCGCTCTGCCCGCTCCTCCGGGCCTCCCCCCAGCACCACCGCGGCACAACGCTGGCACCCGGCCACTGGGACCACCTGTCCCCACCATGCACACCCCATCGGCACCCCCCAAACTGCACCGAGCGCCCAGCAGCAGTCCCCCACAACGCGTCACACCCGGGCACTGTCCTCAGCTTGCAATCCCCTCCCCACCTGTCCCCAGGCAAGGGACAGAGCCCCAGACCCCAGCTCTGTCTCCCTCCCAGTAGGGGCAGAGAGTGGCTGATGCCCAGGTGGGGAGCTGGGAAGGGAAATGAAGGTCTCTGTAGGAGCAGTGGGGGGATGAGGATGAGGATGGAGGATGAAGGACAGGACTCCTCCACGATGCTGGGACACCACCACGGGGTCAGGGAGTTTGGAGCAGCACAGAAGGAGGTGACAGAGGTCACCCTAGCAGAAGAGGGGGTCCCCAAAGCAGAGGTCCTGTGGGTGAAGCAGGACTGAGGCCCTGAGTGGTCACCCAAAGCGGGTCAGGGTCTCCCCTGGGTACAGGTGAAAAGGGAGGGCTCAGGGTAATATTGGAGGGGACTTGGGGCAGGGGGCAGAGCTGAGTGCCCTCCTGCATGGGCTGTCACTCCTGGTGGGGGGTCCACCAGATCTCCCCCATCCCCTGACAGGCACAGGGACCAGTGGGGGACCTCTTTCCCTTCTCTCTCCCTTGGTGCCAGTACAGGACTGCCAGTCTGGTGCTGGATCTCTTCCCAGTCCAGCTGCCAGGATCTCTTCCCAGTCCAGCTGCCAGCACGGGAGCCGACAGCCAGTTGCAGACCCCTGTCTCAGTCTGGGTTCCTCCAGCCTGGTACAGGTGCTGACATGGAAGCTCTTCCCCAGGATCAAAGCCCAGTGCCAGTATGGGAGCTGGTGTGGGACTCTCTCCTCCCAGTGCAGGACCCCATCATAGTACTGAGCCATTCTGGCACAGGTGCCCAGAGGGGATCTCCATCCCAATACTGGGCTCTCAACTCCGTACAGGTGCCAACATGGGGTCCTCTACTTCAGTATAGGATATCCCATTCCTGTATTGGGTCCCCATCCCAGGATGGGTGCTGGAACAGGACCTCCATTCCATTCTGGTACCGGTACAGAGCTCCCATTCCGGTATGGGATGTCCAAACCCGGTACGGGTGCTGGGCTAGGACTTCCCGTCCCAGTGTGGGTGCTGGTACAGGTCCTTCAAGCCAGTAGCAGGTCTACGTGCCAGAACACATACTGCATGGGTCCCCCATCCCGGTATGGGATCTCCACGTCGGTACCTGGTGCCCATCCCAATAGGGAACGTCCTACCCCGGTACGGGATGCTTCAGGCCAGCACCAGGTCCCCATCCCGGAACGGTGCCGTTATGGGATCTCCATCCCAGTGCTGGTGCTAGCACAGATCCCTCATGCCGCTACCAGTGCCCCATCCCGGGACAGGCGCTGGTGCCAGCTGCTCCATCCCACAACAGGTCACCCCACGCCGCCACCGCGTCCCCATCCCGGGCCGGGTACCGTTATAGCATGTCTGCCCCTACCCCGGCCCCCAGCTCCGGGACAGGAGCCGGTACGTGTCCCCATTCCGGTTCCATCCCACTCCCTCATCCCAATGTGGGATCTCCATTCCGGTACCGGCCCCTGTCCCGGGATGGGTTCTCTGGCCCGGGCCTGCCAGGGCCCCCACCGCTCCTCCGCCCCGCTGCGTCCCGCGGCGGCGCAGTGCCGCGGCCTCACCCGGGCCGGCCAGTGCGGGTAACCCTTCATCTTGGCGAAGACCAGGTCTCCGGGCTTGAAGCTGTGCGGCATGGCGGCCGCGGGGCGGGGCGGCGGCGGCGGAGGCCCAGGCCGCGGGCAGCACCGGGCAACACCGGCCCGCAGGATGTCCCGCCTCCCCACCCGCCGCCGTGGCTCCTGTTGGCTCGGCCTCGCGTCGCTCCGTTGTCTCCTCCAATGGAAGCGCGGCAAGGGGACGGCNGGTGGTGTGGGGAAGGGGCCGAGGCCGTGGGGAGGGGGCCAGGGCTATAGCGTGCTGGTTATGGCTACAGGGTATGGGCCAGGGGTCAGGGCTGTGGAGTAAGACACAGGGCCATAGGGTGTGGGTCAGGGCTTAAGGAGGAGGATTGGATTATAAAGAGAGGGACACGGCTATAGTGTGAGGGCAGGGCTATAGGCTGTGGGTCAGGGCTTAAGGAGGGGTACAGGGCTACAGGGCGTGTAGCAGAGCTAAAGAGAGGGGAACAGGATTATAAGGAGGGGGACATGGCTGTGGGATGAGGGCCAGGGCTGTAGGGTGGGGGACTAGGATACAGCTATGGGTCATGGGTAGGGCTATGAGGTGGTGTCAGGCTACAGGGAGGGGTCTGTAAGGTGGGGGCCAAGGGCTAGCAGCTGTAGGGACAAGGAGGACTGGCCTGGACCCGGGGCAGGATGGACATAAGGAACTTTGAGAGGGGCTTGCACAGCCCCTGCCCACTCCACTGCCACCCCCTTTCTTGGGTATGCAGCTTGGGCCAAGCCCCACTGAGGCTCTGTTGTCTGCACCCGGGGTCTTGCTGGTGGGTTTGGGGTGCATGGGAAGTGCCCCAGTGCCAAGTACAGGGCCAGCAGTGCAGGCCAGGCATGGGGGGATAGTGCTAGACCTGCTCTACCTGCTTTTGGGTTTAGAATGTGGGTTTTAAACCTGGTTTGAACCCAATCTGGGTCCTCTGCAAGGTCATGAAAATTAAAATGGTTCCCTGCTCACTCTCCCTGGGACCTTGAAGTGGCTGTGCCATGTTTGGTGGCAGCCAGAGCTGAGCGGGAACAAACCCACGGTGCTGGGAAGAAATGACTGCAGGGTGGCTGTGGCCCCAGGTGGTGGCAGAGGGGCACAAATTCGATCTTCGAGGTGTTTTCCTCCTAAATACTCCTGTGAGCCAGAGGCAGCATCCAGTGGGTGTGAGGAGAATTTCTCCTTTGTGGGAGGGAATTGGGGATACTGGGAAGCAGGCTGGTCACAGAATCCCCAAATCCCGGCACGGAGGAGTTGGGAGGGACCTCTGGAGCTCACCCAGTGCAACCTCCCTGCCCCAGCAGGGCACCCACAGCAGCTTGCCCAGGAGCACAATGCCCAGGGCTAGTTGGAAGCTCTGCAGAGGAGACACCACAACCTCTCTGGGCAGCCTGCTCCAGGCCTCCAGCACCCTCACACCAAAGGAGTTTCTCCTCCTGCTCAGATGGAACCGCCTGGGTGCCAGTGTGTGCCCATTGCCCCTTGTCCTGTCCCTGGGTACCACTGAGCAGAGTCTGTTCCCATCCTCTTGCCCCTCACAGCCCCTTCAGCTCTTGCTGAGCACTGCTCAGATCCCCTTCAGCTCCTGCCAGCGCAGTGAGGCTGCACAGGAGAGGCCTGGGAGAGTCTGTGAGGCCGTGGAGGTCAAAGGGGTTCGCGGGTGCAGGCTTAGGCAGTGTGGGGTCTGTGGGCGCAGGGTCCGTGGGAGGCCCAGCCCTGCCCGCAGGCGCTGGATGCCCGCAGAGGTCATAGAGCGGCGCGGCCCAGAGCGGCGCTGGATGCCCGCGGAGGTCATAGAGCGGCGCGGCCCAGAACGGTGCTGCGGGGCTGGCCCCGCCCCTTCCGGCGGCGGTGACGCGGGCGGGGCGCGGCGGTGCCGGTGCCCGTGCCCGTGCCCGTGTCCGTGCCCGTCGCGGTCCTGCCCCAGCTGCGATCCCGTCTCGTCCCAGCGCCATGCGTAAGTTCTTCCAGGAGATCAAGGCCGACTTCAAGTTCAAGACCGCGGGGCCCGGCCAGAAGCTCTCGGAGCCGTCCCGGTACGGGGTAGGGGGAACCCTCCGGTAACGGCGGCGGATGAGAAGGGCTGGCGGGGTGGGGACCGGTCCCACTCTGCTCTGCTCCCGGTATTCACGGGCCCTGCGGCTGGCCTGTGCCCGGTGCCAGCCAGTACCCGGTTGTGGGAAGGAGCCAGTTCGAGGCTGCCATGGGGACACCGAACCGCCGCCGGGGCCGCGGGGCCTGGTGACCTGCACTCACCACGGTGCCAACCCAGCTGTGCCGCAGAGCACACACTCACCGGGCAGCGATGCTGCCGCACCGGGGCGGCCGGTTGCCCGGCTTGGGGCACGGCTGTGGTAACTGCCGTTAAGTGCCGGTGGCCGCGTCCAAGCCGGGGGCGGTTGCAGGGCTGTCTCGGTGCGGGTCACGGATGCCGTCTCGCGTCCTGCCCAGGGTCCCCAAGGAGAAGCCGAAAGCTGAAGCAGCGCCGAAACCTCGCCAGGCACCAACGGATGAAGCGCAGATGGCAGCGGCCGCGGCGCTGGCCAGGATGGAGCTGAAGAGCAAGGCCAAGCTGCCCCCGTCCCAGGAGGCCATCAAGAACCAGGGTAGGAGGTCGCTGGAGGACGTGGAGCAGCTGCAGGGGCAGCTTTGAACACAGATCTTCTGAAGAGCCTTAGAGGGACCTGGGGGTGTTTAGTCTGGAGAAGGGGAGGCTGAGGGCAGAGCTCATTGCTCTCTGCAGCTCCCTGCAAGGAGGTTGGAGCCAGGTGAGGGTTGGGCTCTGCTCCCAAACAACAAGTGACAGGGTGAGAGGAAATGGCCTCAAGTTGCCCCAGGGGAGATTTAGGTTGAAGATCAGAAGAAACTTCTCTGAAAGGGAAAACNCAAGCCTGGATGGGGCACTTGGTGCCGTGGTCTGGTTGATTGGACAGGGCTGGATGCTAGGTTGGGCTGGGTGAGCTTGAAGGTCTCTGCCAGCCTGGCTGCTTCTGTGGTTCTGTGGTTCAGTTCTGTGGCTGTATGGGTGCTGGGGCTGGCTGAGACAGGTGCTAAGTCTCACAGAAACTTGGGGGGGGTTACACTCAGCTGTGGGCTCCCAGGCCGAGGATGGAGCACCCAGGTTGGTGTTCATGTCCCCAGGGTGTTGTTGCACGGTCCCAAGTCCTCCAGCATCTGCAGGAGCTTTGCCCTGTCCCCTGCTGTGACCTGGGTTTGTCTCTCCTAGTGAGAAAAGAGCTGATGGCTGCGGCAGCTGCGGGCGGGAGGGAGCCTCCCCGGGAGGAGCAGGTAGGAGGTGCTGCTGCTCCCGCCCCGCGCAGAGCTCTCCAGAGCCACAACCCCTCCACTGCTCAGCTTGCTGCCTGCTTTTGTCTCCTTCAGGACCTGGGCTCCCTGCCCACGGAAGGGGCAGCTGCCCCCTCGGTTTCAGGGGTTTATTTCATTTGCCCCTTGACTGGTGCAGTCATCAGGAGAGACGAGAAGGAGAAGCACCTGCGGGAGGCCATCCAGGCGGTGAGCACTGCTGGGGCTTGGGGAGCCTGGCTGGAGGGGGCCAGCCACAGTGGCAGCCTGTGCCAGTGTCTCCCCACCCTCACTGACAAGAATTTCTTCCTGATCTCCAGTCTAAATCTGCCCTCCTCAAGCTTCAATCCATTGTCTCTGGTCCTGTCACTCCCAGCCCTTGTCAAAAGTCCCTCCACAGCTCTCCTGTAGCCTCCTTCAGGTACTGGGAGGCTGCTCTAAGATCTCCCTGGAGGCAGTGCTGCAGGTGTGGTCTCAGCAGAGCAGAGAGGCAGAATCCTCTCCCTGTGCTGCTGCTCTCCCTGCTCTGGATGCAGCCAGCACACAGCTGGCTCTGGGCTGCCAGCGACCAGTGCTGGCTCCTGGGGAGTTTGGCACCAACTGACAAACTGGGGGCATTAAGAAGAGTGTGGGCAGCAGATCCAGGGAGGTTCTTCTCCTGAGGGGGGATCTGATCAATGTCTGTAAACATCTGAGGGCTGGGGGTCAAGAAGGCAGGGGACAGGCTCTGCTCACCTGTGCCCTGTGACAGGACAAGAGGCAATGGATGGAAACTGCAGCACAGGAAGCTCCACCTCAACATGAGGAAGAACTTCTTGCCTGGAAGGGTCCCAGAGCTGCCCAGAGAGGCTGTGGAGTCTTCTTCTCTGGAGCCTTTCCAGCCCTGTCTGGATGTGTTCTGTGTGCTCTCTGCTAGGTTCTGTGCTCCTGCTCTGGCAGGGAGGTTGGGCTCTGTGATCTGTGGAGGTCCCTTCCAGCCCCTAATGTTCTGTGATCTCAAGGATCCTCTGCTCCAACCTTCCTCCTGTTTAACTCTTTTTGTGTGTGGCTCCATTCCTCTGCAGTCCCCACTGGCAGCTCTGTCCTGCTGTAGCTTTTCTGAGCACCCTGGGTGCTGGCAGCTGAGGAGCTCTGGCCCTGTGCTGCTCTGAGCTGGGACTGAGATGATTTTCTTCAAGCAGCTCAGATGGTGCCAGTGTTTTGGGTTTGTGGTGAAGAGTGTTGATCACACACTGGAAGCAGCTGAAGTGGGAAAGCAGTGATTAAATTCTGCTGCTTGCAGGCACAGCTCTTCCTTAACTTCACTTTAGCCCAATCCAGGGGGAGGTTTCCTCCCATTCCTCCACTTCCCTCCCCATCCCACCGTGGGGGGGACTGGTGTGGTCCTTCAGCTGCCTCTCAGGGTTCAGCCACCACAGATCCACCCCTCTCTGTGCAGAGCAGCATCAGCTGCCCTCATGACCAGTGTTTCTCTTTCCTCCCCAGTATTTCTCTGTAGACCCAGTGGCTGCCTCCATCATGGAGATCCACACCTTCAACAGGGACCGGGAGAAGGCACGAGCAGGAGTGGAGACCATGGCCAAGTAAGTGTGCAGGGTTGGGAGGGCAGCTTCAGCCTTCCCTGCAAGGCCAACAAGCAGCTGGAGTTTCTTGCTGTGCTCCAGGCAGAGTCTGGATAAAACTAAAGCTGAGTGCTAGAGTCATCTGAAGTGTCAGCTGAAGTAAGCTCACCTCTCAGGGGTGTTTGGTCACTAATCCAAGAGGTTTGGGAGCTTCTGGTTGAGATTGGCCACCCTCAGTTTCTGTCTGCCTTGGCCATGAAACACTGCTGTGTTCTGCTTCCCTCAGTTTTCACTGAATCCCAGCATGGTCCCTATGGAAGGGACCTCTGGAGCTCACCCAGCCCAACACCCTGCCCCAACAGGGCACCCACAGCAGCTTGCCCAGGGGCACAATGCCTGGGGGGGGTTGGAAGCTCTGCAGAGAAGGAGACTCCACAACCTCTCTGGGCAGCCTGCTCCAGGCCTCCAGCACCCTCACACCAAAGGAGTTTCTGCTTCTGTTCAGATGGAACCTCCTGGGTGCCAGTTTGTGCCCATTGCCTTTTGACCTGGCCCTGGGCACCACTCAGAAGGTCCCAGCCCCATCCTCTTGTCCCCACAGCCCCTTTAGCTCTTGCTGAGCACTGCTCAGCTGCCCTCTGGGGCTGCTCTCCTGCAGGCTCTCAGCCCCAGGGCTCTCAGCCTTTGCTCCTCACAGAGCTGCTCCAGGCCCCTCAGCAGCTTCATAGCTTCTGCTGGATTCTCCTGAACTGGGGAGCCCAGAACTGGACCCAGTACTGCAGATGTGACCTCACTGGGGCAGAGCAGAGGGGAAGAAGAACCTGCTTTGACCTGCTGCCCACACTCTTCTTCAAGTGTTCCTGGAGCCCATTTGCCTTCTTGGCCATGAGGGCACATTGCTGGCTCCTGGGCAGCTCTTGTCCCCCAGCTCTGTGAGAGGTACTGGGAGGTCTCTCACTTTGTTCTTACACCTTGGGGTAGCATGTCCTAAAATTCCTGCTGTGGTCCATGTCCTGCTCTTCCTGCTGTGACCCACACAGTGCACTCCTGTCTCTGCAGGTACCTGGACAACATCTACCTCCACCCAGAGGAGGAGAAGTACCGGAAAATCAAGCTGCAGAACAAAGTGTTTCAGGTGAGGTGAGGGCTCCTGCAGCTGCTCTCTGCCTCCCAAAGTCCACAGCCCACAGCTCAATTCTTCCTTGTTGCTCCAGGAAAGGATAAGCTGCCTGGAAGGCACACACAGATTTTTTCAGGCTGTTGGGTTTGAGACCAAGACGCTGCCTGTCCCAGGACAAGGTGAGAATCGTTGTGTGATCAGCTGGAGCTGGGGGTTTGAGTGCTGTGGGACAGCCCGGGGGTGGCTGGTGAAGGAGCTGAGGTTGCTGAGAGCTTCAGAAGCTGTGGCAGAAGGGGAGCTGCCCACCTGCAGCTTGCCTCTGGAGCCCTTGCCCTTACATTTCATCTGTGCTTTAAAGGCCAAGCTGCTCAAACCCTGCCCTGCTGCTTGCAGAGACCCCGGAGGAGTACTACGTGCTGAAGGAGGAGATGCTGAGCAGGTTGGAAGACCTCAAGGACTACAAAGAGCAGCTTTTGAGCTCGGAGCCTGTCCGGGCCCAGCTGGATCGGCAGCTCTGTCTGTTCCAACCCTCCCCCGCCGCCGCTCGCTTTGAGCTGCCCAACGACTTCTACAACCTCACTGCGGAGGAGATCAAACGAGAGCAGCGGCTCCGGTGAGCGCGGCAGGGCCCCGACTGCCCCGGGGTCACCAGAGGCCAGCTGGGAGTCTTCTGCCGCTGCATTTTCATGCTAAAGAGCTCTGGGTTTTGTCTCTGAAGGACAGAAGCTGTGGAAAAGGCTTCGATGCTGAGGACCAGAGCCATGAGAGAGAAGGAAGAACAAAGGGAGATGAGGAAGTACAACTACACCCTGCTGCGAGTCCGCTTCCCTGACGGATACATCCTCCAAGGTGAGAGACTCTGGAGAGCCCCCCCAGGACTTCACAGAATCCTTTGGTGGGAAAAGTTCTTTAATCACTGAGTCCAACCATTCTCTGACTCTGCCAAGGCTGGGGCTGAACCATGGCCCTCAGCACCACAGCTCTGCTGCTTTCAGAGGGGGAAGGATCTCAAGGTGCTGTTAATTAAAACCTTGCTCTCCCCAGGCTGCCATGAGCCAGGCAGACTCATTAGATGGGGTTGTTAGAGGCTGCCCACGAGCAGATGGAACAGGACAAACTCTCTGCCCACTCTGCAGCAGAGCTCTGGAGATCAGCTCAGGCTTCCCCAGCTCTTTGTTGCAGCCTGGCAGGAGCTGGCACCGGTCGAAGTCCGTTTGCATTTGGGGAAATTCTGCTTTTATCCTTTGCAGTCAAATTGAAGCTGCTTCTGTGTGTCTGAAGTGCTTCATCACAACATGAGCCCCACAGAAACGACCACCAAAGGTTAGATTTGGTTAGTGCCAGACCCTCTCTCAACTTCTCACCTTTGTTTTCTCCTGGCAGGGACTTTTTATGCACGAGAATCACTGTCTGCACTCTACAGCTTTGTGAGGGAAGCACTCCGAGAGGATTGGTTGCCCTTTGAGCTGCTGGGGCCTGGGGGGCTCAAACTGACTGATGAGAGCTTGGCCTTCACTGAGTGTGGGCTGGTGAGTAGAGAAAAGAGGGAGCTGGTCCCTTCCACAGAGATCTTGAACTTGGCAGAGTCCTCCTAACTTAGAGGTTTTAAGCTTTGAGAGGGGAGATTGAGACTGGAGATGAGGAAGAGGGCACAGGTTGAGGGTGGGGAGACACTGGCACAGGTTGCCCAGGGAGGTGTTCAGGACCAGGCTGGATGAGGCCTCGAGCAACCTGCTCTAGTGGGAGGAGTCCCTGCCTAGGGCACAGAGGGGTTGGAACTGGCTCAGCTTTGAGGTCCCTTCCAGCCTAACCCATTCCATGATTCTATGAAGTTTGTGTCTTCTGCTCCAGGTTGGGCTCTGGCTCCTTCTTTGTAAACTCAAGCAAAGAAGGAACTGCTTGAGGCCTTCTGGGTTGTTTGAAGGGAGCTGTGATAAATGCAGGCTGCAGTAGCTGTCAGCAGCCCTGTCAGAGGCTCTGCAGCCACACCAGGCTGAGGGAAGGCAGCAACCAAGCCAAGCAGAGAGCTTCCAAGGGAGAGCCCAAAGCAGTATCCCCTGAGGGGCTTCCTGCAGGATTCAGCCTTGTTTAGCTGCAGGCCTGGGACACACACAACGAGTTAGGAAGTCAAAGACCCAAAGCTGCTGCAGCCTCAACAGCTCTGCTCTGCTTTTCCTGTCACAGGTGCCCTCGGCCCTCCTGACCCTCGCCTGGGACACAGCAGTCATGGAGGACATTCAGGCAGCAGGAGAGGAGCAGGCCCCAAGCCCCCTGAAACCAGAACTGCTCTCCAGAGTCCAGACACTGTTGTGAAATAAAGGGGAGCAGATCCAGTGGTGGTGGTCTTAGACTGTTCCCTCCTCGTCCCCCGTGTGGACTCTTGGGGCTCCATGACCTCAGCAGTGACTCTGCTGTAGCTGTAGAGGGGCAGTCTAGGCCCTGCCCTGGCACAGCAGCCCTGCCCTGGCACCTCCACAACTTCAGTAGCTGTACACAGAGCCTTGCCCAGTAAGACACTGCCAGGACTGCTCTGAGGGGCTTTAAAAGCCAAGGTCTAGCAGTGATTGCTCGAGAGGTCTGCAGGAGCAGGATGAGGCAACCACTCTGCTCCCTTGGAGGGGGCACTGGGTGCCAGTCCTAGGCTGGGTTAACAATGGACCGAGCCTGGCTGTGAGGCTGGGCTTAGGACTCAGCTTTTCCTTTTGCTTCTCTGTGCACTGTAACCCCTAGGGGAAAGAATCTGTTTAGATGAAGTTATCCTGAGGCTGATTAAAAGGAATATTTAAGGACTCAGTTCTGGTCAAAGTTCTTTGGATTCCTTTGCTCTGTGAGGAGCTCCACTTGGGGCTGGCACTGGGGCGTGCTGGGGCTGGCACTGGGGCGTGCTGGGGCTGTGCCTACCTTTTCACCTCAGGGCAGGGCGGGGATGGAGCAGGAGACTGACAGCAGGCAACAGCTCCTCACTGATGTGAGATTCAGCCTCAAACTCCATCCAGGATGCTGGGAAATGAACCTTCAGCTCCTAACTAGCATTGAAAGGCCCAAGTCTGGGGGCTAGAGGAGGATGTTTGATGCTCCTTCAAGTCCTTTAAGCCTTGAGGTTCTTCTGTGAGGGAGAGACCAGCAGCATGTGGGGGTCACCATCCCTGGAGGTGTCCCAAACACCTGTGGGCATGGCCCTTGGGTGAATGGTCAGGGTGGTGTTGGGTTGCACTGAATGATCTCAGAGGACTTTTTCAACCCAAACAGGTCTGAGAGTCTGTGCAGGACACTGATAATTACCCCTGATACATAATTAATGCCAGCCTGCCCCAAAGCAGGAGACACAAGGTGGGGCCATAATGAGGTCACAGCTGCAGCCCTGGGTCCAGCTCTGGGCTCCCCAGTTCAAGAGGCAGAGAACTGCTGGGGAGAGTCCAGCAGAGGCTGCAGAGCTGCTGAGGGGCCTGGAGCAGCTCTGAGAGGAGCAAAGGCTGAGAGCCTGCAGGAGAGCAGCCCCAGAGGGGAGCTCAGCAATGCTCAGCAAGAGATTAAGGGGGGGGGGGGGGGGGGCAAGAGGATGGGCCTGGGATCTTCTGAGTGGTGCCCAGGGACAGGCCAAGGGGCAATGGGCACAGACTGGCACCCAGGAGGTTCCATCTGAACAGGAGCAGAAACTCCTTTGGTGTGAGGGTGCTGGAGGCCTGGAGCAGGCTGCCCAGAGAGGTTGTGGAGTCTCCTTCTCTGCAGAGCTTCCAACCCACCCTGGGCACTGTGCTCCTGGGCAAGCTGCTGTGGGTGCCCTGCTGGGGCAGGAGGCTTGGCCTGGATGACCTCCAGAGGTCCCTTCCCACCATGCTGGGATTCTCTGTAGCAAGTAAGACCAGAGACAGGTTGGTGTAGAGAGTATAAATTCAAATATAATTATACATCCTTTGTACCCAAGGCTGTGCTATACAACATTATGAACAGAGTCACTTCCACCCTCCCCTCCCCAGTGGCATCACAATAAGCTTATTCCCAAATCCCCTCTCTGCTAGCTCAAGATAAACTTCCATAGCTTCCTGTTCCAAAGAAGTATCAACATTTCAATAATGCTTTATTAAGGACAGATTAAGAAGTAGATTATTTAAGCTAAAAAACAAAACCCCCAAACCCCTAAACCCAACCCCAGCAAACCAACCCCCAGAACTAAGAAAGATTTAAGCTTCCATCTGGTCTGAAGCAGAACAAAGTGCTGTCTCCTGGGAATACTTTGGAGTATCTTGGCTCAAAGATACACCCAGCTGGAAAGTTTTCTACCTCATTCTACATACATACAAAGTAGTTAGTAGGCTGTAGTAAGTCTCAAAGGGTAGTAGGTGAGCTGCCCATTGGGGGGGCTTGGAGAGCAGTTGGTCTGCTGCTGGGTTCTGAAGCTGGTTCAGGAGTTGTCAAGGTAGAAGCTGTAAGGCTGGCTTTCTTGCAGTCCCCTTCCATCCTTGCAAGGAGAGCTGACAAACCTGGGGCAGGCTTTCATCTCCCTGCAGTCTTGTCATAAGCAAAAGCAGCTTAAGATTAAAGGCAAAGCTTCTTGGGTTGTCTGGCAGAGGTGGTGAGAAGAGGGCTGAGAGAGGAAGGAGAACCCAGATCTGTCTGGAATGGCTCCAGCTGGAGAGCTGAGGGCCTGGGAGGTCTTATCTGGAGAATTAGAGGAGCTGCCCAACACAAAACCTCTTTAATTCAGGTTCTGCTAGGAGCATTCTGAAAGAGCTCTGTTGGGAGAGTACCAAGAAAGGGCTGGGAGGTGCTGAGAGTGGTTTTGGGGAGCTGGATGCAGATCCTGTGGCTGCTGAGCAGTCCCTGAGCTGTGTGATCACCTATGAGGTGTTAGAAGCTCTCTGAGATGAAAGCAGCCACTCAGGAGCCACTCCACAGCCTCATCCCACCCCTCCTGAATCCATAGCCTGAGAGGATTCACTGGCAGCAGCTGTGGAAGCTTTTCCCAAAGGAAAAGCAGGACACAAACATAAGCAACTGCTCAGAGTCCAGGGCAGTGCTGATCATGGACTGGGTTGGGTGGGAGGAGACCTTCAAAGCTCATCCAGTCCAAGCCTGCAGCCAGCAGGGACAGCCCCACCCAGAGCAGGCTGCTCAGAGCCCCAGACNAAAAAAAAAACAAAAAACCAACACAGACCAAAGAGGTTAGTCTGGAGTGGGTCTGAAATATCAGAGAAGGGTTCAGGTTGGAAGGGAGCTCAAAGCTCAGCCAGTTCCAACCCCCCTGTGCCATAGGCAGGGACACCTCCCACTAGAACAGGTTGCTCAGGGCCTCATCCAGCCTGGTCCTGAACACCTGCAGGGAGGTTGTGGATCACGTTGGGTGCTTCTGTGCTCCACAACCTTCCTGGGCAACCTGTGCCAGTGCCTCCCCACCCTCAACCTGTGCCAGTCTCTCCCCACCCTCACTGTCAAGAATTTCTTCCTCCTCTCCAGTCTCCATCTCCCCTCTTCCAGTTTCAATCCATTCCCCCTCACCCTTTCACTACAAGCCCTTGTCCAAAGTCCCTTCCTGGCTTTCTTGCAGTCCCCTTCCATCCTTGCAAGGAGAGCTGACAAACCTGGGGCAGGCTTTCATCTCCCTGCAGTCTTGTCATAAGCAAAAGCAGCTTAAGATTAAAGGCAAAGCTTCTTGGGTTGTCTGGCAGAGGTGGTGAGAAGAGGGCTGAGAGAGGAAGGAGAACCCAGATCTGTCTGGAATGGCTCCAGCTGGAGAGCTGAGGGCCTGGGAGGTCTTATCTGGAGAATTAGAGGAGCTGCCCAACACAAAACCTCTTTAATTCAGGTTCTGCTAGGAGCATTCTGAAAGAGCTCTGTTGGGAGAGTACCAAGAAAGGGCTGGGAGGTGCTGAGAGTGGTTTTGGGGAGCTGGATGCAGATCCTGTGGCTGCTGAGCAGTCCCTGAGCTGTGTGATCACCTATGAGGTGTTAGAAGCTCTCTGAGATGAAAGCAGCCACTCAGGAGCCACTCCACAGCCTCATCCCACCCCTCCTGAATCCATAGCCTGAGAGGATTCACTGGCAGCAGCTGTGGAAGCTTTTCCCAAAGGAAAAGCAGGACACAAACATAAGCAACTGCTCAGAGTCCAGGGCAGTGCTGATCATGGACTGGGTTGGGTGGGAGGAGACCTTCAAAGCTCATCCAGTCCAAGCCTGCAGCCAGCAGGGACAGCCCCACCCAGAGCAGGCTGCTCAGAGCCCCAGACCTGAGCTGCAGTGGTGCCAGGGGCAGCCTGGGCCAGGCTCTCACCACCCTCATTCTGAAGAGTTTCTCCCTTCTCTCAAGTCTAAATCTCCCTCTTCTAGTTCAAACCTCCCCCCCTTGTCCTGTCCTAACAGGTCCTGCTCAAAAGTCTGTCCCCAGGGTTCTGATCTCCCCTCAAAGCCCTGCAAGGCCACCAGCAGCTCTCCCTGGAGCCTTCTGCAGGCTGCCCAAGCCCAACTCTGCCAGCCTGGCCTCACAGCAGAGCCCTGCCAACCCTGCCAGCCCTGCTGTGCCCTCCTCTGGCCCTGCTCCACCAGGTCCCTGTCTGTGCTGGGACCCATCCAGGAGCTGGTTTATTGCCTTCTCTTCCCTTCAGACCATTCACCTCAGGCTTCCAGAAGGCAGCAGAGGGAACTGGCTCAGTCCTGGCACTGAACACTGCATGGCTGAGACCAGCCCTGCCCAGCAACAGCTGGCAGCAGGCAGTGGACCTGCTGACAATGACCCCAAGGGTTCCCTCTTCTGAGGTGGAAGAGCAGGTTGGGAGGACAGAGGATGAGCAGCTAAGAGACCACAAAACCCCAAAGAAGCAGAAGTGCTTAGACTGAAAGAGCTGCAGAGAGCAGCAGGAGGCTTGGTGACAGTGACAGGAAGCCTGGGGCAGGTTTGGTCAGACACAGCTCCCACCCTGCCACACTGCCCTGGGGTGCCCAAGAGGCTGCTGTGGATTGGCCTACCTTTGCCTGGCTGTACATCCACAATCATGCAGTCATCATCATCTTCATCTTCCTCAGTGTCTGCCTGAAATCCATCCATCTCTGCAGCCTGGGGGCACAACAAAGCATCAGCAAGAGACACCAAGCCCAGGCAGTGCTGATGGCACCAAGCTGTGTGGTGCAGCTGGCACAGAGAAGGGAAGGGATCCACCCAGAGGGGCCTGCACAGGCTGGAGAGCTGGGCCCAGGCCAGCCTGATGAAGTTCAACAAGGCTAAGGGCAAGGTCCTGCCCTGGGTCTGGGCAAGCCCAAGCACAAATCCAGGCTGGGCACAAGTGGCCTGAGAGCAGCCCTGCAGAGGAGGGTGCTGGGTGATAAGGCTCTTGACATGAGCCAGCAATGGGCACTGGCAGGCCAAGGAGCCAGCTGGGCCCTGGGCTGCACCACCACAAGTGTGGCCAAAGGAGGTGATTCTGCCTCTCTGCTCTGCTGAGACCCCCCCTGGGGCCCTGCATCCAGCTCTGGAGCCCCCAACACAAGGAGGACATGGACCTGTTGGTGAGGGTCCAGAGGAGGCCACAGAACCTCTGCTACAGGGACAGGCTGAGGCAGCTGGGGCTCCAGGGAGACCTCCTTGTGCCATTTCAGTACCTGGGAGGGAGAGCTGGAGGAGGACTGTAAGGGCCTGTGGTGACAGAGGAGGAGCAGTGGCCTCAAACTAGCACAGGGGAGATTTAGATTGGACATTAGGGAGAAGCTCTTCAGTGTGAGGGTGAGGAGAGACTGGCACAGGCTGCCCAGGGCCAGGGTGGATGCCCTCTCCCTGCAGGTGTTGCAGGCCAGGCTGGAGGAAGCTCTGAGCAGCCTGTGCTGGTGGAGGTCTCTCTGCCCATGGCAGGGAGTTGGAACCTTTAAGGTCCCTTCCAACTGAAGCCATTCTAGGATGGGCTGCAGTGAGTGCTCCTCACCAACAGGACTCAAGCACAGCCTGATCCCTGGGATATATTTGGAGGGAAGAGGAAAAAAAAAAAAACACAAAACAACAAACCCACAACAAAATCCCACTCAGCACCCCCTGGGCTCCCACAGGCTTCTGATTCAAGGCCTCATCTGCAGCAGCAGGGACAGCAGGCAGCCTGCCAAGCTCCTGCTCTGAGATGTTTCACTGTTACCCAACCTGATGAGCTGCCCACACACTGCACAGGCAGTTCAAGCCCTAATTGAAATCTGACTCAGTCTTGCTGGGTTTCTGGAAGAGGAAATTTCTCTTCCCCCCCTCCTCTGCTCATTATTTTGGATGCTTTCTTCCTTCTCAAGATGGAAAATGACTTTTGCCTGTCGAGCTTGAAGTGTGCTCTCCCCTCCTCATCTTTGCCAGTTAGCTTTTACCCAGGGAGGGGTCACTCCTTTCCCTGGTGACCTTATTTTCTGCCACAGGAGAAGCACAAACTGCTCATTTTCAGCTGAGGAAATCAAAACAAGGAGCAACACAAACAAGCTGCCCAGCACTGAACAGCTGTGAGTGGTTTTGGGGTCGTTGCCTTGTGCCTTTCCCCCCCACACCCTCACCTAGAAACACAGAATGAAAATCCCAGACCTGGAACCTGCTCCCCACCCCCCACGAGCTGCTGGGAGAGGGAGAAATGTTAAATTTCCATCTCTCATTAAAGCCACAGCTCTCAGCATTCACCTCCCACACACCTGCAGGTGCTGCCCACCAAGCTCTGCTCTCTCCACAGCTTATGTAAGCAGCACCTTGAGCCACAGCAGTGCTGGCAGGAGACTGAGCCCACACTGGGAGCAGACTCAGCAGCCTCAACCTCCCCCCTGGCTCCTAGGGTCTCCCCCAGGCTCCAACTCAGCTCAGCAGCAAGGTTGGGATCTCCATACCTGAGCTGTGCCCATCCCTGGGCAGACACTAAAGGGCCTGCAGGACTCTTGACACCTTTGCTGTGAGCTGCACCACACCAGAGCAGCTTCAAGATGCCTTGGGGAGCTTGGAAGGGCTCAGGCTGCTGATGGAATTGGGCTAAAAGCCTTTGTTCTGCTATTTCTGCTCAAGCAGTCAGCTAGAAGCAGAATTTCCAGTGGGTGCCAAGCTGAGATTTTTATCTCTGCCTTTATTTAGTGTACAAGACAAAAAAAAAAAAAAAGAGAAGCAAACCAAGCCCCAAGCAGATGGAGTTTGGGGGCTGAAAGCTTCTCACAAGTCCCTGATCCCTATCAACACTTGAGCAGAGCTTTTTTTCCCCCTTTCTTTCAGGAGCAAAGCCAGAAAAGCCACGAATAAAGTGGGAAGGGAAAGCAGCAGCAGCAGCCCTGTCTGTGCCTTCTCTCCTCAGCCCTGTGCCCACAGGATATGAGGAATCAAATCAGCTGGCAGCAAAGCCCTGTCCTGCCTGCAGCTTTGGAGGTGGGCAGCTGACAGGAGCAAGCTCCAGGATCTGAAGCCTCCCTGGCCTAAATGCACAGCAGACAGCACACAGCTAAGGCAGCCCTCAGACACCTCTCAGTCATACCTTGGGATGATTAAGATCTTAATGACCCCTGTGGTTACCCTGAAAAGCAGAAGAAAACCAGGACAAAGCTGAGGGCCTGAGCAGGAACTGCTCCAGATTCAGCTCAGTTCATTCCTGCTTAGAGCAGCTCCTGGGATGCAGCTTCAGGAGCTGTGCAGCAGAGCTGGAGACCTGCACAGCCTGCAGGGCTGGGCTGTGGCACTGGGGAAGGTTTGGACCTGGCCTGCTGGGGAGCAGCTCTGTTGAGAAAGACCTTGCAGGATCTGAAGGGGGCTACAAGGAAGCTGGGGAGGGACTTTTTAGGCTGTCAGGGAGGGACAGGAGTAGGGGGGAATGGAACCAAGCTGGAAATGGGCAGAGTCAGCCTGGATGTGAGGAATGAGGGTGGTGAGAGCCTGGCAGGGGTTGCCCAGGGAGGTGGTGGAAAACACCTCCAGGGATGAGGCTAAGGCCAGGCTGGATGAGGCTGTGGGCAGCCTGAGCTGGTGTGAGGTGTCCCTGGGCATGGCAGGGGGTTGGAGCTGGATGCTCCTTGTGGTCCCTTCCAGCCCTGCCTGGTTCTGTGACTCTGTGACCTGGGAGTGCTGGGGGCCAAGTTTGCCATGAGCCAGCAATGTGTCCTGGTGGCCAAGAAGGCCAAAGGGCTCCTGGGGTGCATGAAGAGTGTGGGCAGCAGGGCAAAGAAGATTCATTTTCCCCTCTGCTCTCTCCCAGGGACATCACAGCTGCAGCCCTGGGTCCAGCTCTGGGCTCCCCAGTTCAAGAGGCAGAGAACTGCTGGGGAGAGCCCAGCAGAGGCTGCAGAGCTGCTGAGGGGCCTGGAGCAGCTCTGGGAGGAGCAAAGGCTGAGAGCCTGCAGGAGAGCAGCCCCAGAGGGGACCTGAGCAATGCTCAGCAAGAGCTGAAGGGCCCACAGGGGGCAAGAGGATGTGGCCACTCTTGTCAGTGGTGCTCAGGGCCAGGCCAAGGGGCAATGAGCACAAACTGGCACCCAGGAGGTTCCATCTCAGCAGGAGGAGAAACTCCTTTGGTGTGAGGGTGCTGGAGGCCTGGAGCAGGCTGCCCAGAGAGGTTGTGGAGTCTCCTTCTCGGCAGAGCTTCCAACCCACCCTGGGCAAGCTGCTGTGGGTGCCCTGCTAGGGGAGGGCTTGGGCTGGGTGAGCTCCAGAGGTCCCTTCCCACCCCTCCATGCTGGGATTTGGGGATTTTGGGAAGTACATTTCCCCAGTACCATTGCAGCTGATGTGTCAGGCTCAGGCTCCACATCTGGCAGCCACAAACAGTCCCACTGAAACCTGCACACAAATTCCACCCAGCTGGAAAGCCAAGGCCCAAGCAGGCAGCTCCAAAACTATTTACAGCTTGGGTGCAACCACTGCCAAACAGCACAAAAGGGAAGAGCAGAACAACACTTGGGAGGGAACAGACAGTCCAAGCTGCAGAGGCACAGAAAGAAAACCTCCTCTGGAATCCTGGGATTCCATTTCTGCCCTGCAAGGAGGAGTGTCTGGAGGTTAATGTTTTGCATCTGCTCTTCTCAGCCAGCCTGGGAGGTGTACCAGGAAGTCTTAGTGCAGACAGAGCTGTGCTCCTGTGATCCCTCACTGGGGAAGATTGAGAGAGCTGGGAAGGGACTTTTTACAAGGACTTGGAGTGAGAGGATGAGAGGGAATGAAGCTGGAGGGGAGAAGATTGAGAGTGGAGATTGGGAAGAAATTCTTGACAGTGAGGGTGGGGAGACCCTGGCACAGGTTGAGGGTGGGGAGACCCTGGCACAGGTTGCCCAGGGAGGTTGTGATCTTTGATCACATTCTGTGCTTCTGTGCTCCACAACCTCCCTGCAGGTGTTCAGGACCAGGCCAGATGAGGCCCTGAGCAACCTGTTCTAGTGGGAGGTGTCCCTGCCTGTGGCACAGGGGGGTTGGAACTGGCTGAGCTCTGAGGTCCCTTCCAACCCAACCCACTCCACGAATGCCCTGGCAGGAGCTCACCTGCACTGCACCTCGAGGCCTCTTCATGAACTTGGTGATGGACATGCTCCCAGTGGCCTTCCTCTTCACCACCACAGGGGGGGTCTGCAGGGCCACCAGACCTGGCAGGCTGCCACCCTCCTCCTTCCCCGAGGAAGGCACTTGGGTGATGTAGTTCCATTGGCAAGGGACAGGGAGATGCTCCTGATCGAAGCTCTTCAGCACCTCGGAGTGCACATACCAGCACATCCTGTACTCAGGCCTCTTCTCGTACACAGAGTTCTCTGAGATGATCCTCTTTAGCCTGGCTTTGGAAGGGACCCTGTTGTCCTCCCCCACGGGGCTGTGGGGCCTGGCAGGGTGGGGGCTGGCAGGGCTGGTGTCACCCCAGTCAGTGGCTGAGGTCACCTCACTGAACAGTCTTTGCCGGCAGCATTCCTGGAATTCCTGGATGATCACTTTGCTGCCGTTCACGTTGCCGTGCAGCAGAGGCAGGAGCTGGCCCAGGACTGTGGAGCAGAAAGGAGGAGAGAGAGGTTGTGGAGGTCAGGGGGAGGCAGAGTGGTGAGAGCAGTGCACACACTGCAGCAGCTGTGCTCAGCAATGGGGAGGCTGCAGCTTGGATACTGGGGTCTGGTTTGGGACCCTCACTGCAAGGACACTGAGGGCTGGAGCAGGCCCAGAGAAGGGCAACAAAGCTGGGGAAGGGTCTGGAGAGCAGGGCTGGGGAGGAGCAGCTGAGGGAGCTGGGGGGCAGCCTGGAGCAGGGCTCATTGCCCTCTGCAGCTCCCTGGGAGGAGGCTGGAGCCAGGTGGGGCTGGGCTCTGTGCCCTGGGATCAGGTGAGAGGAGGAGAGGAAATGTCCTGAAACTGAGCCAGGGGAGGGTTAGGTTGGAGATTAGGAAGAATTTCTCTGCTGCAAGAGTGGTCAGGGATTGGCACAGGCTGCCCAGGGAGGTGGGAGTGCCCTCCCCTGGAGGCGTTACAGGCACTTGGGGCCATGGTTTGGTGGCCATGGTGGGGCTGGGTTGAAGGTTGGACTGGACTGGATGACCTTGGAGGGCTCTCCCAGCCCAAACAGTTCCATGATTATCCAGAGGCAGAGAGGTTGGAAGCCTAAGCAAGGCCATGCTGGGTGCTAGGCCAGAAAACTCTTTTCCAAGATCTCTGAGCTTCCTTGGATTTCAGACCTGTCATACAGAGGTCTCTCTGAGTCCACCACTCAAAAACTCCAAAGCAGAGCACAGGAAGGCACAAACACAAAACCACTGAACCCTTCAGGTCTTACTCTGCTGATCCTTTGCTCTTTTTTTGCCACATTTCTGGATCTGCTGCTCCTCCTCTGCAACAGGGGAATCCAGGACACAGGCTGTGAACTGCTGGAGAACCTTCAGGTCTGTGTGTGTGCCACTGCCAGCTGCTGCACCCTCCCAGATGCAGCCAATCTTCACAGGCTGCAGGATGTGGAACCTCTTGCCCTTGGCCATCAGCTCGTCCCACTCCTTGGCCTTCAGCTTCTGCCGAACCTTCTGGTTCTCAGGGTCACACTCCTGAAGCCAGAGGGGAGGCAGAACTTGAGACAAGAACAAAAGCTTTCTGCACCCTGCTTTAGCAGTGGGGCTGGACTAGAGGATCTCCAGAGGTCCCTTCCAACCCAAACCATGCTGGGGTGCTCTAAACCCACTTGTTGGCCATGTTTGCCTGAGCCACAGAGGTCTGCTCCTGAGGCCTGCAGAGGTCTGAGGTGAGGGACACCACAGCCAAGGCTTCCCCCTGCAGACAGATGGAGACCCAGCAGCACCCAGGTCACTTACTTCTGTCACTCCTTCATCTTCAGATAGGTACCCATGGGGTACAAAAAACCCATCATCATCATCTTCATCCTCTCCCTCCTCTTCATCATCCTGAAAAGAAAACTTTGCTCATCAGAGCTCAGCCTGCCAGGTGCAAATGCTTCAGGAAGCTGCTGTTCAGCAGGTGGAATCCTTACCCCTTCACTATGGGAGAGACTCTCTCCAGGTTCCTCCTCTTCCCACTCTTCATCACTATCCACTTCATAGTCCAGAAGTTTCTAGAAGAAATACCAACACCACATCTGGAACTGATCTGGGGGCAGGACACCACCAGAGCCTGCTCAGGGCTTCAGAACTCGGTAGGAAGAGGGAGCCAAAGTGGGATGAGGAAGCCCAGGGGAGAGGTGAACTTGGCCAAGTCCAAAGAAGGGAAGGGATCCCCCAGAGTGCCCAGGAGGAGCTTACAGTGTCCTTGGACCACGGATTCCTGGGGTGGATCAGGTTGGTTTTCTTGTTCCATGTGCCCCAGTAGGCAGGACGATGATTCTCACAGAACTGCAGGAGCTTCATCCTGCCAAATTTGCCCCTTTCTGGCACAGCATCTGGCTTGCAGTTATCCACCACCACCACGTCACTGGCAAGAGAAGAGAGCAGCTTCAGCACCCTCCAGAACACCACCTTGGGCTGCCCCTGACCAGAGCAGCTGCACCTCAGCCACAGGAGAACCCAGAGCTGGAGCTCAAAGAGGCTCTCCTGAGTCTTTCCATCACCTCCTAGATCACCTCAACACCATTCTGCAGCTCATCAGATAAAGGAGCCTTGGGGCAGGGCCAGCAGGGAGGCTGGCACAGCCAGCAGGGAGGCTGGCACAGCCAGCAGGGAGGCTGGCACAGGTTGCTCAGGGTGCCATGGATGTGCTCTCCCCCCAGGCCAGGCTGGATGAGGCCCTGAGTGACCTGGGCTAGTGGAAGAGGTCCCTGCCTGTGCCAGGGGATGGGACTGGATGGTCTGAAGGTGCCACCCGAGGTGCCTGGGGGCACCCAAGCAGTAAGCCCTCACCTGTTGACTGTGTCAGTGCTGGCACTGACAAACGTGGGCCCAGCCTTCCGCGGCTTCCGGCACTTCAGGTCCCTCAGGAAGGAGGCTTCACTGTCCTGGGCATGCAGGAGCTTGTCCAGCTGCTCCAGGAAGTCTGGATCCAGGGCAGCTCGGGAGAGGGGAGCTAGGACCATGTTCTCCTTGATTTCAAAAGGAGCAAACTTCCCACAGGAGCCAGCAAGAATCTGAAAGAGGGAGAGAGAATGCTTAGGGCCTGAGCCCCTGAGAGGCCACAGCAGCAACCCAGGCAACAGACACAAAACAACAGCTGAGGGATGACTCAGGTCAGGTCCTGTCCTAGCTGAGGCTCCCACAGACCTTCCCAAGAGACTCCAGGTCTCCACAGCCAGTGCAGCAGGAGACAGAGCTCAGATTTCAGTCATCTCTGCCCTGGTCACAGACTGTCAAAAATTATTTGTACTTTTGAAGTTGGGAAGCAATCCCAGGTCAGGGAGGTTGGGAGGGACCTCTGGAGATGGTTCAGTCCCACCCCCCCCTGCTCCAGCAGGGCACCCACAGCAGCCTGCCCAGGAGCACAATGCCCAGGGGGGGTTGGAAGCTCTGCAGAGAAGGAGACTCCACAACCTCTCTGGGCAGCCTGCTGCAGGCCTCCAGCACCCTCACACCAAAGGAGTTTCTCCTCCTGCTCAGATGCAGCCTCCTGGATTGTAGTTTGTGCTCATTGCCCTTGTCTGAGCAGAGTCTGGTCCCAACCTCTTGCCCCCCACAGCTCCTTCAGCTCTTGCTGAGCACTGCTCAGCTGCCCTCTGGGGCTGCTCTCCTGCAGGCTCTCAGCCTTTGCTCCTCCCAGAGCTGCTCCAGGCCCCTCTGCAGCCTCTCTCTAACAGTTCCCTGCCTCTCCAACTGGGGAGCCAGAGCTGGACCCAGCACTGCAGCTGTGGCCTCAGTAGGGCAAAGGGGGAGCAGAGCCTCCCTCAGCCTGCTCTGGCCACACTTCTTCATGCACCCCAGGAGCCCATTTGCCTCTTGGCCATGGGAGCACATTGCTGCCTGATGGTCAATTTACCCAGATACCAATGCTCTGCCCACCGAATTGGCTCTCAAGGATGGATCAGCAGGGGGTCAGTGGTCAGAATCACCAATGAAGCCCAACAACCCTGAGGACCAGCAGCAGCTCACCTTTGGGGCCTGGGGAGTCTTTGGCTTCTGGAAGAACCTGGTGATCTCTGCCTTCTGGGCATTGATGCGCTGCAACCAGAACCAACAGCAAATGAGAAACGCAGAGGGAGGATGAGGCCTTCCAATTCCAGGTGAGCTCATGCATGACCCAGCCTCAGTTCTAGTCAAGGGTAAAGCAAAGTTCAGTCCTTCACCAGCTCCTGGAGCTTCACAGACAACTCACTGTCTTCTCTAACCCAGCTCTGTTGATTCCAGTGGCACTGCTGGGGCAAAGCACTGAGCTCGCCCAGGGGCATTGAAAAGACAAAGGTAGAAAGGCTCGAAGAGGGAAAAGCAAAGGCAGGAAGGTGCATGGAAGTGCCAGGCAGGAAGCCTGCAGGTGGAGCAGCACCTCCTGGTGACACTGGAGAGGCTGCAGCCCACAGGCAGCACCAAGGCAGGGGGTCAGGAAGTGCATTAATTCCTCTTCCAGGAGCAGAGCTTCAGACAAGCCAGAAAAAAAAAAAAAAAAAAAAATCTTTACCTTTTCCTCCTCTCTTAACCGTTTCTCCTCTTCCTTCTTTCTCTTCTCCTCAAGTTTTGCCCTTTAACACAAAGTTCATTTTAAGCACTTTATGATTTCTGACAATTCTCTGCACTGGGGAAGAGATGAGAAGCCCCAAACCTTGACTAAGGCCTCACCACCCTGGGAAAAAAATGATCTACTGATTCCTCAAATTGCTTTGGTTGGAAGAGACCTTCAAGATCACCCAGGCCAACCCTTACCCCAGCACTGCCAGGGCACCACCAAGCCATGGCCCTCAGCACACAAATCCACAGCTTCTAAACCCCTCCAGGCATGGGGACTCCACCACTGCCCTGGGCAGCCTGGGCCAGGCCTTGACAAGCCCTTTGGGCAAGAAATTGTTCCTGAACCTCAGCCTAAACCTCCCCTGCAACAACTTGAGGCTGTCCCATTGCCTGCTGCTCAGAAGAGGAAACCAATCCCCAGCTGGCTCCAGCCTCCTTTCAGGGTGCTGTAGAGAGCAATGAGGTCTCCTCTCAGCCTCATCTTCTCCTGCTCCCTCAGCTGCTCCTCCCCAGCCCTGTTCTCCAGACCCTTCCCCAGCTTTGTTGCCCTTCTCTGGACCTGCTCCTGGACCTAATTCTTTCAAGGGCCATGTTTGGTTGAGTGGATACAAGACTCTCTTCATTCCTTCTAGAGCAAATATTGACCTGTCTGAGCCACAAAGCACTCAGCCTGCTCCAAGTTTCCCTCAGCACCAGGAAAGGGCATTTGGGGGGTTATCAAGTTACAAGCAACTTCCTCCACAGGCAGACCACCAGTGCCAGAAGTGCAGGCAAGACCAGGCCTGAAGGCAGAAGTCAGTGGAGCACAACAGCTCTTTGCAGCCACTTCCAACCTGCTCAGGTCAGCCTTAAAGCTGCAAGTCCTGCTGAGCCTGGCCGTGCTCTGCAAGTGCTTCACAAGTGCTTCACTTGGAGCCTTCCAAGTGCTTCACAGCTCTGCTGTGACAGAGCAGCAGTTGCTGTCTGGCCAGCAGAGGCCCCAGAAGGGCCAGCTGAGGGGGGCTGGGCAGCTGCTATGCACTAGGACCCGCAGAAGCTGCAGCACTTACTCCAAGGCTTCCTGCCTCTCCTTCCGTTTCTCCTCCTTCACCCTCAGCTTCTCAGCTTTTTCCTTTTCTTCTTTTTCTTTCTTCTCTCTCCTCTCTTTCTCTTTCAACTCTTTCTCCTCCTCCTTCTTCTTCTTGGCCTCTTCCTTGGCTCGTTCTTTTGCTGCTTTTGCTTCTTCTTTCAGCCTTCCCTTTTCCTCCCTCTCTGCTTGCAGCTTCTGCAGCTTGTCTGCTCGCTCCTGGTCCTGGGTCAGAGAGAAGCCATGAGGCCTGTGCTCTGCCTGTGCACAGCAAGAGCTGCTGCCAGAGAAACCTGAACAGAGACCTGCTGCAGCTGACAGCCTGGATTCCTGCTCCCACTGCAGGCTTGATCTGCAGCATCCTTTCTAGCTGTGGCAGGCCATGAAGTCATTAACCTCAAGCAACCTGTTGCCTCTGCCACCAGTCTGCTTCCACCTTGCCCTGCTCCCTGAAGACCTGAATTGTTCTCCTCACACAGGGAGGTGTTGCCATTTGCTAAGCATCAAGGGAAGCTTTGTCTGCTGCTGGCTTTAGACCTGAGTCACCTTCATTAGAATCACAGAATGGTTTTGCTTGGAAAAGATCTTTAAGCTCACCCAGTCCAACCATCCTCTAACTCTGCCAAGGCTGGGGCTAAGCCAAGGCCCTCAGCACCACAGCTCTGCAACACCTCCAGGGGTGGGGATTCAAACACCTCCCTGGGCAGCCTGTGCCAGGCCTTGACAACTCTTTCAGTGAAGAAGTTTCTTCTAATGTCCAACCTAAACCTTCCCCTGGGGCAACCTGAGGC
Source organism: Ramphastos sulfuratus (assembly GCA_013399055.1). NCBI lineage: Eukaryota > Metazoa > Chordata > Aves > Piciformes > Ramphastidae > Ramphastos > Ramphastos sulfuratus. The sequence goes on along the minus strand of WBNM01043344.1, from coordinate 13,842 downwards.
CATTTCTTCTCATCCTGTCACTTGGTGCATGTGAGCAGAGCCCAACCCCCACCTCACTGCAGCCTCCTCCCAGGGAGCTGCAGAGAGCTCTGCCCTCAGCCTCCTCTTCCCCAGGCTGCACACCCTCAGCTGCTCCTCCCCAGCCCTGTTCTCCAGACCCTTCAGCAGCTTCATTGCCCTTCTCTGGACCTGCTCCAGCTCCTCAATGTCCTTCTTGCAGTGAGGACCCCGAAACTGAACCCAGCACTCAATGCTCCACAAGGCCACCTTAGGGCTGGAGCATTATGGAACTTGAGGTGGGAATTCCAAACCATTCTTTTCTAATTTAATCCAAATCCTTGTCCTGTCACAGCAGGCCCTGCCCAAAGTCCTTCTCCAGTCTTCTGCTTGGCCTCCTGAAGTCCTGAGAGGCCACAAGAAAGTCTGCCCAGAGTCCTCTCCAGGCTGAACAACCCCAACCCTCTCAGCCTGGCCTCACAGCAGAGCCCTTCCAGCCCTCCCAGCATTGCTGTGGCCTCCTCTGGCCCTGCTCCAAAAGGTTCCTATCTCTGCTGAGGCCTCCAGAGCTGGCCCCAGCACTGCAGGGAGGGTCTCAGCAGAGCACAAGCAGAAGGCTCTGGATTTCACTGCTCTGTCCATTTACCAGGCTGCAGCTACCCTCTCCCTGGTGAAGGCTGTGAAAAGCTTCTCCAAGGCATTCTGACAAGCAGGCAGCAACATTTACTGTTCCTTAATCCCACACCCAAGCTCACAGCAGTGCAGTGCAGGCCACCCACACCTCGTTAGGGAGGCATTAAGCAGCTCTGGAAGTGCATGAATTAAGTTCTTCAGTATTCACTGAGGATGTTTTAAGTGGGCTACAACAAAACACAAAGGGTTTTGCTTAACTGCTCAAGGCAAAGAGCCCAGCAAGCTAACTCTGGAGGTCAGGGAAGATGCCTTACTCTTTGCAATCTCAGCTTCTCCTTCTCTGCCGAGCTTTTGGGGAGTTTCTGAGCCACCTGGAATTACAAAAGGCAAATTTTAGAGACCCACAGCACCACTCCCCTGCCAGCAGGCACCACAACTCCTCAAGAAAGAATCACAGAATTGTTTTGGTTGGAAATGACCTCTAAGATCATCCTGCCCAAGCAACAACCCAACACCATGACCACCAAACTATGACCCCAAATGCTGGTAACACCTCCAGGCATGGCCACTCCACCACCTCCCTGTGCCAATCCCTGACCACTCCTGCAGCAAAGAAATTCTTCCTCATCTCCAATCTAACTCTCCCCTGGCACAATTTCAGGACATTTCCTCTCCTTCTATCACCTGATCCCAGGGCACAGAGCCCAACCCCAGCTCACTGCAGAGAGCAATGAGCTCTGCCCTCAGCCTCCTCCTCTCCAGGCTGCACACCCCCAGCCCTGTTCTCCAGACCCTTCCCCAGCTTTGTTGCCCTTCTCTGAACTTGCTCCAGCTCCTCAATATCCTTCTTGGAGTGAGGAGCCCCAAACTGCACCCAGCACTGCAAGTGTGGCCTCAGCAGTGCCCAGCACAGGGGCACCATCACTGCCCTGCTGGCCAGGCCAGGATGCTGGTGACCTTCTTTGGCACCTGAGCAAAGACCAGCAAGGTCCTTCTGTCTGCCATCACCATCTCACAGATCAGGCTGCAGGACACAGCTGCAGCACATCTCCCTGATTTCCATGGCAGCCTGAGGACACCTCAGTGCTGGTTTCCATGCAGGTCTCACATTACCCAGCTCTGCATAACCAAATTCCTCTGCTCTCGAGTGTCACTTGCAACCAGGAGCCAGAGCTGCTCCACCTCACCCCAGCAGGGGACATTTAATTACAGCAAAGTCACTTCAAGTCAAATTTGGGTTGACCTTGACTTTTTTTTTTGCCATCCTACCACTCACTCTTGCTGCAATATGGAGACAAAACTTCCTGAACACAGGAAATGGCCACAGTTTAATGTTGGTTCTTCTTTTAATCACAGCCTTCTTGGTCTTCTACTAGCACCAGCACAGCAACCCTGAGTTCCCAAGAGGTGCAACTTCCCAGTTCTCCAAAAGCAGGTATTTAGAAGTGGGGTAAACCCAACCCAAGTATTTCATGTTTAAGAGCATTGTTCAGACTGCTCAAAGGCTTCATTGGGCAATATTTCAGCAGGTTGTGGCTTCTGCATTCCTTGCTTGGACACTGTCATCCTGGGTGGCCTTGCTTTAGCACTGGGGTTAGACTGGATGATCTCCAGAGGTCCCTTCCAGCCCCCACCATGCAGGGAATCCTCTTTCCCTTCTCCTGCCACTTGCAGTAAGAGGCAGCTTGTGATTAAAAGGCCAACACAGACCAACTGCTCTATTTTCTGCACTCACAGGCATTTAAGTTGACAGAGTGCAGAGCTGCACCAGGAGGTTCTGTATTGATCCACCATAAAACAAGAATTGTCTCAACTGGGAGCTTTGGTTTATCAGAGCTGTTTCCATCTGGGAAAAGCAATATGCCAGGAGAGACACTACAGACTCTGGCAGGCAGCAGCTGAGCTGCTCCAGCCTCACTCACAGAACCCCAGCACAGGGGGGTTGGAAGGGACCTCTGGAGCTCACCCAGTCCAGCCCCCTGCCCCAGCAGGGCACCCACAGCAGCTTGCCCAGGAGCACAGTGCCCAGGGGGGGTTGGAAGCTCTGCACAGAAGGAGACTCCACAACCGCTCTGGGCAGCCTGCTCCAGGCTCCAGCACCCTCACACCAAAGGAGTTTCTCCTCCTGGCCTCCAGCTTCTGCTGAAGATGACCTAAGCAGGGAGGCCACCAACTGCTTCACCCTTCTTTACCTGAGCTACAAACTCAGCTTTCCACTTCTGGCAGCACAACATCAACCTCAGCCCTCAACAGCTTCCTCATTTGGACCCCAGCACAGGTCAGTGACCACCCTGACCACAGCTGAGCCTCAGCTACCTCACCCAAGGACCTTCTCTGCACTGCTCTGCTTCACAGCTTTCACCATGAGCAGCTGTGCCCTCCTGGAGAGCCTCCCATCAATCCCTTCCCCAGCTGGTGGAGCACTGACCAGGCACTGGAGCCACACAAGGCTTCAGCTCCTGTGCTTGTCCTGAGGAGCTTCCCCTTCAGCCCAGAAATGAGTGTTTTGGAGACATCTGCTTTGAGGGGCTTGTGCCTCCACCACACCCAAAGAAGGGACAGCACTGAGTGTTGGGGATGCTCTGCTTTCAGTTCAGCCCTCCCTGGGCAGAAGTGCTTGCTGCTGGTTGCTATGATGTGTTACCAGTTGGGCCTGGGCAGCCTGATCCTAGCTGGAGGTGTCCCTGCTGACAAGATGCCCTTTGAGGGTCCTTTCCAACCAGATGCAATCTGTGCATCTGTAAAGCTGCAATGAAGATCCTAAGTTTGCTCATTCAGAGCCAACTTTGAGGTGTTCCCTGCCCTCCCAGCAGCACCATGTGTCCCCAGGTGACTTCTGCCTGAAGCAGGTCCCCTTGCCCCTAACACAAGATGGCTGAAAGGGCAAACTCTGCCCACCCAGCCTGGAGAGCCAAGGCCTTGCCCAACTCATCCTCCAGCCTCACACATTGGAGCTTCAACTTAAAAGTGTTTTCTAGGCCAGAGCTGCAGCAATCCCAAGCTGGAAAAGCACCTGCACTGCTACTGGGGTAGCATCCTCTCATTGCAGCTTCACCAGGCAGAGAAAAGTCCAACATGTGATGGACAAAACTTCTCCTGACACCGAAGCACAGTCCCAGGACAAGAATTACATTTAAAAACACACCACATAAAATGAATCTGTAGCAGAATTTAAAGTTGCATTCACAGAATCACAGGATGGGAGGGGTTGGAAGGGACCTCTGGAGATCATCAAGTCCAACCTCCCTGCCAAGGCAGGTTGACTTAGAGAAGGTCACACAAGAGTACATCCAGGTAGGGTCTGAATGTCTCCAGAGATGGAGATCAGATGATGTAAATACTCCACAGCAGCTCAAAGCCAGGCCAGATTTCAATCCTACAGCTGAAGGATTGAAAAGGAAGATTCAAAAGGGCAATGATTGATCATTAATACATCACCAGCATCTTCCACACACTTCTCCCCTTCTTGGAGAAGATCCTACCCATCCTTTTCACTTACATGACCCAACGGCAACACAACAGCCTTAGAAACACCACTGAAAGAGACCAACCTTCCTAACAGGCGTGGAGGCAGCTAAGGGAGTGGAATTCCTCTTTGTTTCTGCAGCAGGCTGCACCTCAGGGGAGCTCAGGGAGTGAGCACTCAGCGAGGAGTTGCTAAGCCCAGAGTCTCCTTCATGGGATGACTCCATGGTCTCGTTTCCAGACGTGATGCTTCCATCCAGAGAAGCACCCTGGGGAGACTTTGCAGCCATAATGTCCTCCAGGAGCACCACAGGCATCTTCCCCTCAAAGATGACATCCTTCAGTTGGCTCTGACTTGCCTTTGGGTTTTCCAGGTTGTTCCATTTTGTTAACCTGGAAGGTGATTGGGTTCCATCAGCCAAATCCTCATCTTTATCCCCTCCAGCTTCACATGGTACATCAGTCTCCATTGAGTCATCATCCCCTTGGTTACTAGGAGAGGGATTCAGGCAACTCAGCTGGTTTAGCTCCTTTCCTAAGGTGCCATTAGTCACAGCTAGGGATGAAGATGCTTTGGAGTCACAATCTCTATGGTCTGTGTCATCACTCAGTCTATGGCCAGAGCCCTGTCTCAGGCCAATCACGATGACAGTGTCATCCCCTGCAGTGTCTTTTGTGTTTTTCTGGATGAAGTGGTCCAAAGGACCTTTGCCATTCACAAGTTTTGGAGCAAAATTAACATCTGAATCCAACTGGCAGTCATTCTCCAGGTTGTCCAGGGATGCATGTGATGTGTCCAGGGGGGAATCCTTAGCTGGAGCAAAGCCACCTGGTGAGCCCTTCACTTTCTGGACTGCTGAATCTGCCTCGTATTTGTCCTTTGGCACTGGGTTCAGGCGCTTGAATGGCAGCCGAGCTGGAACAAGAGCATTTTTAGTCTCATTATAGAGGTCACTGGGCTGAGGGGAGGGTGGGGAGTCAAGCAGTGCAATGGTTAATTGGATCCCAAGCACAAGAACTGCAGCAGATCAGCCAGGTTGTGCTGACTCATTACAGCAAGGTGAAAAAGGTTTTAGCAGCAGCTGTCGTGACAGGGCAAGGGGTGAAAGAGGGAGATTCAGACCAGATGGCAGAAAGGAATTTTTTACACTGATGGTGCTGATTGCCCTGAAAGGTGGGAGATGCCCCATCCTTGGAAGCATTCCAGGTCAGGTTGTTTGGGGCTCCGAGCAACCTGCTCTAGCTGCAGATGTTCCTGCTGACTACAGGGGGGTCGGACTGGATGAGCTTTAAAGGTCCCTTCCCACTCAAGGCATTCTCTGATTCTGTAGTTGCCCAAATCAGGTTTGACATCATCCTGGCACACCGAAGCCAGGCCAGGTGACAGCTGCTCCCTCTGCGGCCTTACCTTGCACGAGCTTGCGCGGAGGCACGGCCGCTTTGTCTCTGCACTCCATGGCTGCGAGGGAAGAAACATCATCAATAAACACCTGGGACACGCTTCCCGGGAGCTCCCTGCCTCCCCGAGCCGGCCGGCCCGCGGCAGTGCCCTCCCCGGCGCGCAGCGCGGGCCCGGCCCGGCCGGACAAAGGGGCCAGGCCGAACCCCACCAGGGCACCCCTCGGCCTGAGGGGATCTCGGCAGCCGCGGGGCGCAGGCTGCCCGGACACAAGCTCCTGCGCTGCGGCTGGACCGAGGGAACAGAAGCTGGGCAGGGAGAAGGCGGCGGGCAGGGCCCGGGCCCGGGCCTGGCTCCGGGGTGCGGCGGCGGCAGCTGCCAGGCCTCCTTTGTTACCCCGGGAAGGCCCCGCGCACCCCGCGGCCCAACCGCCGCCGGAAACACACCGCGGCTCGGCTCCGCCGCACCTCCGCCTCAGTCCTACCTGCCACCAGCGGCTGACCGCGGCTCCCGCCGCTCAGTCCGCCGGCGGCGGCGGCCGAACCTGTCCCGGCCCACCCGGTCCCGTCCGGCCCGGTCCCGCCCCGGGGGCTCCCGCTCGTATTTGGCGGGATCCGGGGCAACCCCGCGCCTGGCCGCGCTGATAGGCGGAGAGCGCCCCACGTGACCCACCCTGCCACCAGCTCCGCCCGCGTCTCGCGAGGGGGGCGGGACGCAGCCTCAGCGCCCGGCCGCGCCGCTGCCTCCCCATTGGCTACTGAGACGACCGGCGTTGACTGGAGGCGGCGGCTGTCAGTCTGACCCCCTGTAAGCGCTGATTGGATAGCTGAGCAAGCGCTGGCCAGGTGCTGCTGCTGAATCCTTACGCCTGGGCTTGAGGTCTGCCCGGGAGCCGATGCCAGCCGGGACAGCGGCGGCGCAGCCCCGACAGCGGCTGCAGAGGTGTCAGTGCAGCCCTTCCGCAGCACCCGAGAGGAGCGGAGCCTCTGAGGGCCCTGAGCCAGCGCGCGAAATGGCGGCACCGACGGCGGCCAATAAGTGACCGCAGCGGCGGCGCTCAGGCGCAGGAGGGCGGGCGCTGCCCCAGGGGGTTGTGGGCACTGCAGTCCAGCGGCGGCGCAGAGCTTCCCGGGAATTGTGGTCGCATCACAGAATCTTGAATTCATCCAGTGGGGTTTGGAAGGGACCTCTGGAGATCACCCAGCCCAACCTCCCTGCTAAACAGGGCACCCACAGCAGCTTGCCCAGGAGCACAATGCCCAGGGCGGGTTGGAAGCTCTGCAGAAAAGGAGACTCCACAACCTCTCTAGGCAGCCTGCTCCAGGCCTCCAGCACCCTCACACCAAAGGAGTTTCTCCTTCTGCTCAGATGGCACCTCCTAGGTGCCAGTTTGTGCCCATTGCCCCTTGTCCTCTCCCTGGGCACCACTGACAAGAGTCTAGTTCCACCCTCTTGCCCCCTGTGGGCCCTTCACCTCTTGCTGAGTATTGCTCAGTTCCCCTCTGGTGCTGCTCTCCTGCAGGCTCTCAGGCCCAGGATGCCATTTGCCTGCCTGGCCACGAGGGCACATTGCTGTCTCATGGGCCACTAGCAGCCTTTCCACGCACCCACGAGTGAATCCTGCTGCCTTTCAGCTAGCCCCAAGGCTTCTCTGGAGCTTTCCACCAGTCCAGCATGGCTCCTGCTGCCTTCCAGTTTGCCCCAGGGCTCCCGCTGGGCTTTCCACAATCCCCCAGGGGCTGATCTCTCCGGGCAGGAAGGCAAATGCCACCCTGTGTCCTTGGCACCCCTACGCTGCTCCTTTGCAGGAGATCTCGGCGACAGGCAGCGCTCAGGGACCACAGCTTTGGGCCGCCCCTCTGAGCCTCCCGCTACTGCCAGACCGTGTGTCTACACTGCCCCTCCGCCAGGGGGCGCGGGCGCACCACGTGGCTGCGAGGGGCGGCGCTCCGGCCGGCCGCGAGAGCTCTCCTCGGTGGTGCCGTTAGGGGCGGGGCGGCCGCGCTCGGGGCGTTTCCTGGCGGCGGAAGCGGCGGCAGCGGCCGGGCCGGGTCGGGCCGGGCTGGGCTCGGCTCGGCTCCTGCGTGCCCAGGTGTGCTGTCGGCCCCCAGCCCCTACTCTCCGGCATCCCGCGGCGGCCGGCGCAGGCGGCACCATGTCGGTGGCAGGGCTGAAGAAGCAATTCTACAAGGCCACCCAGGTGAGGCACCGGAGTCCCGTCGCTTCCGTTACTGGCGGTCGTTGCTCGGGATCGGTGATCCCCTTTGCCGTCAGCGGAGGGCTGGCCCGGCGGCCCGAGCCGGTTCGCTGGGGCCCTGGCCCCCGCCGTGGTGCTCTCCGTGCCGGCGGCGCTCCTTGTCCGGTACCCCCTCGCTAGCCTCCGGTGCTCCGTTCGTCACCCCACGGTGTCCCACTCTCTTTCTTCCTTGAAGTGCCAACTTCTGCCCTCAGAACCCGCCGGTTTTCCCCTCCGGTGGCCATCCCGGAGCTTGCTGTACTGTCCCCTCCCGCCGAGGCGGGGCGGGCCCGGCCCTCCGCGGGCCGCGGACGGAGCACGGTGCCGGCGAGTCCCCGGTGCCGTTCCTTCGGATGCTTCTGAAACACTTGGAGGAGCCTGGTGGGGTCCTTTGGGGGAGCCTGGAGGGAGTCCGGTGCCGGCCACGTACCCCCCATGGGGAACGGCTGTCGGAGGGACCTCAGCAGGGAACCGGAGGGTGCGAACCGGCGGTGCCGCCGTTTGGGTACCGGCGATAATGCCCCAGGTCCGGGTGGCGGTCAGGGCGGGCTACGCTCCCTAAAACCGGGCCACGTCCGCAGCACGGTGAGGGCACAGCCCCAGCCCCGGGGTCTGCGGGCACCTCAGCGGCCGGGATGCCCTTGGAGTGCCCACGCAGAGCAGGATCTGCGGGGAAAAGCCTTGGATGTGGCGGCCCCGAAGCTCTAACCGGAGGTCACCGGCCCCGTTAACCTCGGGCAGCAGCTGCAGCCCGACCTCAGGAAGCTGCCGTTTCCTGGCAGCTGGGGGATGAACTTGGGGGCTGGCGAGGGAGCCCCCACGGAAAACGGGGGGGGGGGGGCTGGAAAAACCTCGTCAGCTGTGGGAGTTTCGGCCAAGCACAAACCGATGCCACAGATCGATCGCTTCGGCTGGAAGCAGCGAGTTTGTCATCCCAAAACGAAGCCGCTGGAAGCTGCTCACGGCTCGGGAAGGTTGCAGTTCCTGACCGCAGGAATCTGCCTTCCAGGGGGGTCACAAACACCTTCTCCCCCCCACACACCGTGTCTGGGGTGGCCATTCCCAACCCCCTCCCCCCCGAGCTCGGTTTCCCTCCCTGCAGCTGGGGAACGTGGCTGAAATGAAGTCAGGATGGGTTTAGTGTATTTTTGGAACGGGTTGGGACTCTCAGACACTCCTCTGCCTCTCACCCCCCTCCCAGTCGCTGCTTTTCAGCCCCTCTTGAAATTCCAGATGAGTTTTACACCAGACCTCACTTTCCAGGCGTGAAGCTCAAACCCCTTTAGCTCATCCCCAGGCTCTTGGTCCGTGTCCTGCCTCTGTTCTTGGCTGTGGTTACCGAAAAGCATTTTGCTTAAACAGCAAAAGGCAAGGAGCAGATTCCTCCAGCTGTTCCTCCACCCCCTTTCTCCCAAACCTCTGCCTCCTGGAAGCTTTGGAGGGTTTTTTTTTATTTGTTTGTTTTTGTGTTTTAACTTCCACGGAGGGAGGTTGGGCTGAACACTGAGCATGGGAGGATTTTGCTGGTGTGGCTGTGCTGTGGTGGTGGTGTCGTGGGGGCAGTTGGAAGCTCACCCACCAGTAGCCTGTGTCTAAAGCCTAAAAGCATCTTGTGCAGCCCTAAGGGCTCGCTGCAGGAGGGCTGGGCCAGGTGATCTTGGAGGCTCTGACCCAACCTGATGCATTCTGTGGTTTTTGTTCTTGAAACCACCTGATGAAGCCTTTTGGGGAGACTTCTTGTGACACGAGCTCACAGTTGGCCTTTGGTTGGGGCTTTGCTTGCTGTAAGTGGGGGTTTAGCTTTAAAAGAAGCTCTTTGGCTGCTTTTGGGGGGGTGGGGGGTGGAAAGCTGTCCCAGGAGAAGTGACCTGAAGGGCAGACTTGAGGAGCTCCTTGAATTTAAGGGTGCTGGAGCAGGCTGACTGGAATGGTGGTGGAGTCTCCATGGTCTCCATCTCTAGAGACATTCAAAACCTTCCCTGTCCCTCCACTCCTCAGCCTCCCCTTGGCTGAAGGAGGGGAGGCTTAGTTAGTTTTTGGCTCCCTTAAAGCTGTCAGCTGCTGCCAAAACCAAACATGTGGAAGATCTTTCCTAAAATGTGAAGTTTCATTCCGTGGCTGTTGGTAACTGAAGGAAAACGGAGCCAGGACCCAAGGTCTGCAAGGACCTCAGTGCTGCTGGAGCAGCAGGTTTGGGATCCTGCCCCCCAGGCTTCCCCACACCATGAGGGGGGCAGTTGAGCCTCTGAGGGAGCAGATTTTGGCTTGTGGGCTTCTGCTGTCTGGTTCCTGCAGGCCCACGTCTTGCCTGGGTGAGGCAGGCAGGCGCCCACACACCAGAGCCTGGAGAGCATCCCAGGGAAAAAAACAAAGTCAGGCTGGCAAAAGCTTGCAGATGGCTCTGTCTGTGCATCCAGAACAGGTTCTGCTGGTTCACAGCGAAATGTTCTGTAAAAAAAAAACAAAACAAACCCCAAAAAACAAACAACAAATCTGTACAAAACATCCTGGCAGAAGGAAAAGAGCAGAAACAATCCCAGCAGCAGATCCAAGCTCCAGTGCCCTGCGCTGGGAGCCAGGTGGGAGGTTGCTGCCTGCAGGTAGGAGACCATCTGGTGCTGGGCACTGCCCAGCCTTGATCCATCAGCAGCCACTCAGCAATCTGCAGGAACCTTGTGATGAAGAAACAGCTTTGTGAGACAGAATTCCCACCACGGGAGGACCTCTGGAGATCACCCAGCCCAAACCTGCTGCCCCAGCAGGGCACCCACAGCAGCTTGCCCAGGAGCACAATGCCAGGGGCGTTGGAAGCTCTGCAGAGAGCTCCACAACCTCTCTGGGCAGCCTGCTGCAGGCCTCCAGCACCCTCACACCAAAGGAGTTTCTCCTGGTCAGATGACACCTCCTGGGTGCCAGTGTGTGCCCCCACAAAGCGTGCCATGAGCTGCTGGGCAGTGCAGGCTGCACAACCTGCCCTGCTCCTGGGTGCTGTGGGTCTGTCTGTCCTGCTTGCCCTGCCTGGCACCAGCAGGATTATCATGTGCTGGTTTGAAGGGACAAGCCCTAGGGTGGAGGCAGAGCTGCTGTGATATGGTGTTGGTAAATGTGTCCCCTCCCTCCGTGGCAGCAGAGCTGCCCTGCCTGGGCTTGGACACGGTGTGGAGACAGGAGAAGCTGCACAGCAGCTTGCTGGAGACAGCTCCAGTCCAAGGAAGGGTTCCTAGCCCACCTCGGTGTGGCACCACCATGGCTGCTTTGGGAGCTACCCCATGGCATACAGGGAGCTGGCACAGGGAGTGTCCCTCCCAACAGGGCAGTTATGGCTCAGCAGGTGACCAAGGTACAGCAAGCATAGGCTTGGCACATCACAGACTCCCAGACTGGTTTGGCTGGGGAGGGACCTTCCAGATCCTCTAGTTCCAGCCCCCTGCTCTGGGCAAGGACCCCTCCTACGAGCCCAGGTTGCACTCTTCTGGTGCCACTCCAGAGCACCTCATGCTGACTTGCCTTGAACCCTCCAGCAGGCAGTAAAGGACCTGAGGTGCTCTGTGTGGTGCTTTTCTGTCTGCCCAGCAGCTGGGAGGGCAGCAGGGCCTGCCCCATCCGTTGGAGAAGTCCTTGCTGCTGGGGCTGAGACTTCATGCAGGAGAGCATCCAGAGCTGCCAGGGGAGGAAGCAGGCACCCGAGGGTGGTTGGAGCTGCTATTTTGGGTTCACATGTTCTTTTTGAGCTATTCTGGTGAGTTTTGCATAAGAGCAGGCAAGTTGGGAGTGTCCTCAGCAGCAGGGTCTGAGGAGCAGGAGGAGATACTGGGAGCAGGTCACTCTTTGGCTTCCCTGCTGTGGGTGTTTGATGACAAAGCAGGGCAAGGGCTGGGTGCCAGGGTGGGGAGCAGGAGCAGGTGGGTGGCAGTGTTGGTCTCTGAGGTCCTTGTCTGCCTGGGAATTTGGACTGGGCAGTCAGGCAGTGCTTGCTGTCAGCTCCATTAATATGAACCCGAGTTGGAGTGTTCCCTGCAGCCCTCCCCTCTTCAGCTTTCAGTAGTAATCTGCTCCCGAGGCTGCAGCAAAGCTGGATTTGCTGGAGCCCAGTGTGACATCCCAGCTGGGGTTCCTCCAGCAGGGGAGCTGCCCACACTCAGTGTCCTCCTCTGACACCAGCAAGCCCTGAGCAATTTGGAGCTGGGTGTTTGGTGATGCAGGAGTCTGCAGAGCCACACAGGGCAGCTGGGAAAGGGAGGGAGGATGAGAGTCACACAAAGCCCAGCGTGGGGTGGAGGGGACCACTGGAGGTCATCCAGTCCAGACCCCTGCTCCAGCAGGGCACCCACAGCAGCTTGCCCAGGAGCACAATGCCCAGGGGGGTTGGAAGCTCTGCAGAGAAGGAGACTCCACAACCTCTCTGGGCAGCCTGCTGCAGGCCTCCAGCACCCTCACACCAAAGGAGTTTCTCCTCCTGCTCAGATGCAGCCTCCTGGATTGTAGTTTGTGCTCATTGCCCTGGTCTGAGCAGAGTCTGGCCCCAGCCTCTTGCCCCCTGTGGGCCCTTCAGCTCTTGCTGAGCATTGCTGAGCTCCCCTCTGGGGCTGCTCTCCTGCAGGCTCTCAGCCTCTGCTCCTCACAGAGCTGCTCC
>WBNM01043342.1:447178-482341 GCA_013399055.1 Ramphastos sulfuratus | reverse complement strand
TTCTCCTCAAATCCTTGGGTTCCAGCAGCAACAGCAATCATTGCAGTTAATTTACTTTACTGTTGTGTCATGATTGTTTCTTACATATGCAGCTGGGAAAGGTGTTATAACTTTATGGTAAGAAGCACACAGAGAATACATGAACATAGGAAAAATGTCAGTGTGCACTGAGAATGTGGCATGTGGAAATGCTCCTTCATTTGGAAAAAGCATTTATTATATTTAATAAATGTATGATGAAGAGTACTGAGCTGGAACAAGTTGTCAGGATGGTATCTGGCTAAAGGGCATAAGAACAGAAGCTGCAGTACAACATGCATGTTTCACAATTATCCTGTTACTTAGTCATGCCTTCTCCAACGTTTTCCATTTCCTATATTATCATTTCTCATTTAATGCCTGATATTATATTTCAGTCCTATAAGCTGATGTCAATTAAAAGGTCCTAGCATTGCAGATCTACCAGCAGAATTACAAAGTTAGAAAGATGAAAAAAAAACCCAACCCAAATTAGGAGTTGTTTACATTGCATTTTAATTTAAACTGTATCAAAACTGTTTATATTTTTACTTTAATTTTATTCAAAGAACACAATTAAGCAAAATGCTGTTAAGGATGTATCATCTGATACCTGACACTGGTGAGTGATCTGTTTCCAAAAGATGTAAACAATTGTCAATCCAAAATCTCAGCTGATGGAAGTAGGATATAACTATTTTCATTTATGAGCTTACCTTTTACTTTTGCGTGTGTGTGAGAATCTGTCTTTTTTTCCTTCTCTTTTTTTTTATATAACTTTATACAGCACATATTAGCGAATTCAAGCCTGCCAGGATCTTTTAGTTAATTCAAAAGCAAGATTTTAGTCACATGATTTACCCACTTGGCATTAAATCTACATATTGTTCTTCTCAGGAAGTTCCTCCTCTACAGGATACTTCCAATGCAACAACTGTGGTCATGAACTCAGATTTTAATATAATATGTTGCATAAGGAGGACAAAGAACAGAGTGCATTTGAATGCTAAGTGCAAAAACATATGGAAGATAACCTCCCAACTTTTACAAGAATGAAAATCAGCTTATTGTTGATTTAAGGTATCTTTACTTAGAGAAGGGAATGTTAAAAAAAATTTAAAAAAAAGAAACCCAAACTTCACAAAATTTCAATTGATATATTGGAGTGTAGGAGCAGTTTTCTTGCATCCCCCTACATTTCTGACTACTTTTATGTTGACTCAAGATTTAAAAAAAAAAACCAACCTTTTGACCTTGGAATATTCACATTTTAACTATCTTTCTTCAGAAATTCTCCCCTTAAGAAGAAATAGAATATGCTCCTTTGCAAGTAAATCTAGTGAGAAGTTTCAGCTGATCAATATTCATCAGTATCTCCTTAAATTAGCGCATGAAAAATTATGCCAGTCATTTCAGAAGACTGGAAGATAAACTGGAGGCTTTTGCAATCCCTTTGAAGTCAATAGTTGGCTTTAAATGAGGCCTGGTGAAAGGAGTTTTGCCTATTATGGGAAAAAATAACACACTATTCCAATCAAATTGAAAGATATGCAAGGGGAAAAGGACCTGGGGGTCCTAGTGGATGGATGGAAGGTCGACCATGAGCCAGCAATGTGCTCTTGTGGCCAAATAGGCCAGTGCCATTCTGGGGGGTATTAGAAGGGCTGTGGTTAGTAGGTCGAGAGAGGTTCTACTCCCCCTCTACTCTGCCTTAGTGAGGCTGTATCTGGAATATTGTGTCCAGTTTCGGGCTCGTTCAAGAAGAACAGGGAGATGCTTGAAAGAGTCCAGTGCAGAGCCACAAAAATGATTAAGGGAGTGGAACATCTTCCTTATGAGGAGAGACTGAGGGAGCTGGGGCTCTTTAGTTTGGAAGAGACTGGAGGGTGACCTCATTTGTGTTTATAAATACGTAAAGGGGGAGTACCAAGAGGATGGAGTCAGGCTCTTCTTGGTGATGCCAGATGACAGAACAAGGGACAGTGGGTGGAATTTGAGGCATAGGAAGTTCCATGTAAACATGAAGAAAAAAGTTTTTCACTGTGAGGGTGACAGAACACTGGAACAGGCCACCTAGGGAGGCCGTGGGGTCTCTGTCTCCAGAGATATTCAAGACCTGCCTGGATGCATTTCTGTGCGATCTGGTATGGGTGATCCTGCTCTGACAAGGAGGTCCCTCCCTCCCACCCCTGAGATTCTGTGACTCTGTGATTATCACTATTGTGGTAACAACACAGAAAGCTGAAACCAATGGGGAGGATTTCAACCAGGAAAGCAAGAAAAATGTAACATTTTCAATCCAGTTCACTTCTACATTTCAGAAATATAGATGCTGCATCCCCAGGTGTATTCTATAATTTTCAGTAGAGTCCATAAGTGATAAAAGATAGAAATAATGAACTCTGTAACAAAATATGTTATCAAGAAATACATCATCAAAGCGATGGGATAAGCAGAAAATCAATCAGTTGATTTCTGACCCTGAGAAGCTATGAGCAATATTAAAGATAGGAACTACAAATTAGATCAGTTTTGTCCTTGTCTCCAAAAGATAGGCACAACTATGGCTAGGGATAATAGGTGATGTGCTCTGTGCTTCACAAAAATCACCTTGATAAATGGGTTTGATGCACTCCATTTACCCTTTTCCAATAGGAAACAAAAGGAAGATCATTCCTTCAAAATTATATGCCATTAACCACCAAGTACATAGACACAAATTTTATTTAAATAGATATTTGTTTTTAATCTCCAAAATCATACTGAAAAGCCAAGCCACAGCAATTAAAAAAAATAATAAGATTCTGAAGTTTTAACAGAAAAAATACAATAATTTATCATGGATTGATATTCCACCTGTCATATTTGTGATAGTCACAGGACCTAGTACATTATTACACTAAAAAAAAAAGAGTAATTTTTTTTAAAAGTGAGGTAAGTGTATTACAGAAAAGTTAGTATTTCAACTATAAGTGCCAGAAATGTCTAAGTTTTGAATAACTGAGTTAAGGAGAAAACAGTATAATTTTTTTATTTGGCCCTAAGTATTAAAAAGATTATTCTGTTCAGATTAACCTTTTTTTTTTTTTCCCCTGTGTGTACAAGTTTTGCATAGCACTTCATATCTCTCCTTCCTTGACTCAAATTTCATAAAGACTGCAAACACTCTCACTCCTTTGTCAGGGAAATAGTGTTGGAGTTCGCATCTGTACAGTGCTTTGGGATCTTCTCATTCAGAATGCCATGAGAAGAAGAAATATTTTTACTATGTTACATAAACAGAAACTGAATGTGTACAAACCAGTTACTGTAGCACTACACTAACCAGGAAGAGGACCATATAGTTCTGATTATTGTACTTAAGTTTGGGTGCTATTCTGCCTTCACTGTGACCTGTAAATCTTGTCAAGAAAAAGGTATTTTCTTTCTAGATCTATTAAGTTTATCAAGATTTTATTTCACTGGTAGCCCTGCTCATTGGTATGATCTCTAAAATTGCTGCCACGTAAAAATTAAACTGTGCTCATCATAATTAAGGAGGAATAAATTCCTAAAGAAACTTCACTCATCAGAGGCCTAATCAAACAATTCTACTCAGTAACTNTCGGCAGCTAAGACGGCACCAACAGAACCTTCTGCAAGTGTTTGGGTACTGTCTGAAGCTGTAGCTAGCCCTGTGAGTCGGGAGATAGTTTTTGTGAGTAAACACCTAAAGCCTCTTCANTTTTTTTTTTTTTCCCCTGTGTGTACAAGTTTTGCATAGCACTTCATATCTCTCCTTCCTTGACTCAAATTTCATAAAGACTGCAAACACTCTCACTCCTTTGTCAGGGAAATAGTGTTGGAGTTCGCATCTGTACAGTGCTTTGGGATCTTCTCATTCAGAATGCCATGAGAAGAAGAAATATTTTTACTATGTTACATAAACAGAAACTGAATGTGTACAAACCAGTTACTGTAGCACTACACTAACCAGGAAGAGGACCATATAGTTCTGATTATTGTACTTAAGTTTGGGTGCTATTCTGCCTTCACTGTGACCTGTAAATCTTGTCAAGAAAAAGGTATTTTCTTTCTAGATCTATTAAGTTTATCAAGATTTTATTTCACTGGTAGCCCTGCTCATTGGTATGATCTCTAAAATTGCTGCCACGTAAAAATTAAACTGTGCTCATCATAATTAAGGAGGAATAAATTCCTAAAGAAACTTCACTCATCAGAGGCCTAATCAAACAATTCTACTCAGTAACTGTTTTTTAAAAGCACAGGTTTGTTCTGGATCAAAGAAAACATTTTCCATACTCCTCCATCTCTACTCCACAAGTTCTAATGTAGTCTTAGCAGCCTTCTTAGCTACTTTTATTTTACATTTAGAGACACCTAGTGGCTTGAGTCTGATTTGCTCTGGAGAACAGCAATGAATTCTCATGCTCTCTGTTTCGGGGAGAAGCAACCACGGGAAAGAGGACAAAGAACCTGGAGCCACTGAGTGTAAGGACCCTGGCTTGCCCAGACTTGTTTTGCTCCCGTTTACATCCTGTGGTAAACAAGGTACACATGCTCAGCTTGTGCATGCCTTGTGCAAGGCCTGTGTTCTGCCCTAAAAAGGGCTAGGTGAAGCCATAGGCTTGCTTTATATGGTCAGGCTTGGCTAACTGCCATTCTGATTGGCTATTCTGTGTCCAAAGGCCTGTCAATACAGTCTTGGGCTGTATTGATAAAAAGATAACACGATGTGCTCTGCTGTTGTATTCATGCTTGCTTGCTATTCCTGCCTTGTCGTGCTCTCTTTGCTTCTGGCAGTGATTCAGCCATTGCCTTCTACAGCATTATGCTATGCTAAACTTTAAATCAGCTCTGCTGAACTGGGTAGAAACTGCCTGCTTTGAGTTTACTAGGAATGGGCTTTAAATGCCTCCACACCATTGGCCTGTATAGCCAGCGTGACATCTGTGCTAAGACTGCACATTGCAAGCCATCCTGCCTACACCTGCCAATACAAGAAGCACTGGAAGGGACACACAGATTGTCCAAAGGGGCCAGGATAAGGTCAGAGATTGTCTGCCTCCTTTCCCCAGCACCCTGGGAAGCATCAGAAACCTCGGCAGCTAAGACGGCACCAACAGAACCTTCTGCAAGTGTTTGGGTACTGTCTGAAGCTGTAGCTAGCCCTGTGAGTCGGGAGATAGTTTTTGTGAGTAAACACCTAAAGCCTCTTCACCATTATCTTCTGCCATAAGCAGAAAGGAGCATCCTGAGTCCATCTAGTGGACAAGCAGTATAACTGACTGCAGGAACTTCTCTTCCAGTTCAATTGAGTTTAATGTTTATATCTTGCTAGTTATTTGTTCCAGATCCAGTTATTCCTTTGTATAATCTTTCCATGACCGTGCAAAGAACCAATTGCTATTAAAATTAGTGGTTGGGGGGGAGGGGGGCGAGATTTCTAAATACCAATTAATAAACAATATTAATTTGGAAAAAAATACCATCTCACATTAATTATCCCTTCATTACAAGTGGAAATGCTGTACAAGCATTTAGAGATAGCAGAATAAACCTGCTACCAAGAAATTAAGTAAGGCTCACTAATTCTTTCACCTCCACTCCTAAATTCAAATATAAATTAAGAAAAAAAAAACCACAACAAAACTCCTAATTTGATTACTCTGTAACTTAGTACAATGTTTTCTAACCCAGTTAAGCCTTGTTAACCTTATTAATCTACAAATAGTTACATATGGTGCAAATTTCATGTGCCTTAATGCTTAAAGAATTCTCCATTCCTGGGACATTTGCTGTGTGAATAGTCTGTGAGAGCTCTGTGGTCCTATTTTAAAACCTGAAATCCTTTTTTCAGCTCACTTTAAAATATCAATACCAAAGAAGAGCCATGGAACTATAGTAGAAATTAAAAAAACAAAAGAGATCTACTTACTGTATCTCTCTTTAATGAGCAGTTAGGAAGTGCTTAAATGACTATTTCTAAAACATCTGTAATAGGTCAATACTGCCAACCTTTTATTAAAGCAAACAATCAAACCCCAATACACCCCACACTTCATACCCCAAGGCTACATGAAAAACATAGTGTAATGGTTTAGCATAAGGGCTAACCTGCCTGCTCCCTCAACACAAAAAAAGTGAGGGGAGGAGTGACACACAAAACTCAAGGCTGAGATAAAGATATGAGAGTTTAATGTAACATATCACGAGCACAGTGCATAATTACCTTAGCTAATAATCTAATTAATCTAATAATACAGTGCATGATTATCTTAGCTTAGCCTATTTGCAGAAGAAGCACAGTAAAATACAGGAGGGGAAATAAGTAAACCAACCAACCAAAAAAAGCCAGAAACAAAAAACCCAAACCAAAACAAAAAAAATCCAACCAACCAATCAAAAACAACAACAACAAAAAAACCACACACACCCAAAAAAACAACACACACACCTCCCCAAAAAAACAAACAAACAAACAGAAAAGCCTCTCCAAAACCCAGCATAAACCAGAAAACCAAATCCAGCAGCTACCTGACTCCCATCCATTCTGCTGCCATGCCTGCAGAAAACCAGCACCCAAGAACCCCAAAAAAAGAACCAGCAACTGGAACAGGAAGCCCCCCATGCTGCAATCTGAACTTCAAGCCCCATAACACTTTGCTCCAGTTAGCACCTTTGTTTTTGAAGTCATACCATGACTGCAGCATGGTATGAGTAACAGCAGCAGGTTCAATTCAATTGATGACACATAGCTACCAGAAATCCAAATATTTATTATCCTATAGAATCGGTAATTCCTTTGTCCTGATCTCTTATGTCCCACAAAAGTACAAAGTGAGGAATACCTAGAAATAGATATAGCTGTCATAACATTATAATGCCATAACATTATATGGAATGTGAATACTAGAAAAGATGTGGTAATGATACTTTTCAGGAATTTTATAATTGGGAAAAATTGTTACCAACATTCCCTTCAAAATATAATTTAGTATTCCACACTTTTTCCTCAGAAAAAAAAAACACACACACACAAAAAGGAAAAGCTAAATCCATCTAATGTAGATAATCTTGCAAGGCAAGACTGAGATTATAGCAAGTAAAAAAGCAATTAAAAATATTTACGAGATGAACAAAGCAGAAAGTTTACTTCTACAATCTTAAAATGTAATTAAACTTCAATTCAACAGAAACGATGCAGTTTTCGCACTCTGAGCCAAGTCTCTGGGATTTCACTTCCCTCCCTATTTTCACTTTGCCCCCTCTAGTGTCTCAAAAGGTACATTACAATCATTAACCATTGCAATAAACAAGCAAAATGGTACTTACAATTTTTTTTTTAAAAGAAAATAATATTGTGAAGCTACGCTTTTGTAGAGCTTAGAAGCTATAGCACTATTATTCTTTGAAAAGCAAAACACAAATATAACACACACCCACGCACCCCCCTCAAACCACCAATAACCTACAGTTTCTAAATCCAGTAGGAAATACATTAAGGGATTGAATTCTGTATTAACAAGCCCTGCCTTGCTTTAATTCCAGAATGTAACAAGTACTGACTTATTTCATCCTTTTATCCAATAGCAATTTGTGAAATTGCATTTATTCTCATAAAAGCCCTGATTTAATCAACAGCATTCTTAAGTCCCTGAGAAGTATATCCAATGGTGAATACACCCATAGCTTATCTTTGCAAAACAATAGTTCCACTGACATGAAATGTGACATGTTTCATCAATATTTCAGCATGTTATACATAAGATAATACAATAAATTCTCAGCATGTGACAACTATCCCCTAACGTAATCTAAGCTAATGCTGTTTCATATTTCAGTGTGACATCTGTCAACAACATTGTTAACCACTAATTGATCTCATTCATCTAAAACACATGCCTTGATTGCTAATTGAGGCCATATAAATATTTTAGATGCTGGAAGTCACTTTGCCGCCTATTCAGATAAAGAGGAAAATCTAGACAAAAATCTAGAGAAAGTAATTATTGGATGCCAATAACTGTAAGCAGAAACCAAAATTGTGATATGGTCTGAATGCTTAATAAATTATGAGGAACAAGATGTGAAGGCACCTACACAAAGACAGATTATAAAAATCACACCCAACATTTAACATTTTTCAACGTTATTTTGAAGTGCTTTTCATTAATAGGTTTCAAGGCTTTTAGTAAAGTAAGGAAATCTCAATTTTACTGGACTACACATGGGGACAATAAAACAGTGACAGAAATTACTGAATCACAGAATACATCCGGTTAGAAGAGACCTCAAAGATAATCCAGTCTGACCCTCTATCCAGCACTGATGGGTCAACACCAAATCAAAGCATTCAACCCTCCTCCTCTTTTGGGTGAGGTGTACCCCATTTGCTTCCAGGCCTGGCATCACGTAAATTGACCCATGATCAAAACTCCATAGTTCTGCTGGTGGCACCATTCTTGAAGCCAGGAATTCATCTCAGGTATCTTTCTCAATCTGTTTGGCTTGGTCCTCCTTATTTGGGGGATGAAGGAGAATGCTACCTGTGCTCCTACTTCCCTGACTAGTCAACCCAGGGCCCTGAAGTGCCTCTTGACAGCTCTCCATTTTCTTTTTTTCTAGTTCATCATTGCCTATCATCACTGAAAGGTCAATAATGGGTCATCATCTGTGGGAGTTTCCTTGACATATCCCTAACCTTAGGCTTCAGGGAGGCAGCAGACTTCCCTGGGGATGGGTTAGGTAGGCAAGTAGGACCCTTCATCCCTCTCAGAAGCAAAACACCAACAATAACCCTTCTCTTTTTCTTGGTAGAGGCAGCTTTGATATGTGGTGCTGACAGCCTTACCTTCATTTACTCGCTGTGAACACTTCCATCTTTGTCACTGACTGTCCCTCAAAGTCCACAGCCCTGTACCCATTATGTAGAGGCAACTGGAAATGTGTGGGAGGCCACAGGGTGAGTAACCCGCTTCTCCATGCAGAGACCTGTTTTCATTCACCCTCATTGCAAGCACTGATGAGTCTGCTCTGGAGAAAGCAGATGTGACTCCACCCATCTACCCCTGACTCACACTACCTGATGCTTCTCTGCCTGCTCACCTGCTCTTGGGGTTCTGTTTTAGGGCTTGGGCTGCTGCAGTTCAGAAAGGAAGAGACTTCTGTCTGCCCAGTTTTTTTCTGCCTTGCAGAACTGCCGCAGCATCGGTGTCGGCTCTGGAGGCTGATCTCAGCAGGTGAGCCACACAATGCCTCTGATTATACCAGAGTTTGCCTATGTTAGCTCTGTAGCAATTCAGTTGTTTTCTTTTTTTCAAAAGTAATTTGTTAAAATCAGAACTTCACATAAACATTATATAAGACATGGAAGGTTTTATTTTTAGACAGGACCAGTCCTTTAGGAAAAAAAAAAAAAAAGAAGTATAAACTGCGATGTCACCACATCCATCTGATGTTAGGACTATTTATCATTTACAACAGATGAAAAGCTATGTATTTTTAAACACAACGATTCATATTGCAGAGACTGGGAACGAAACAAAACCATCCACTGTTTTGGGATAGTTCTGCATATCTAGAACTGTAACTAGCATGTATGATGCACATAGCTTCCACAAACAGTCTTTTAAGCACATATCTGTAAATATATTTAAATGGTGGGGCTATTAATATGGGCACTACTTTCATGGAATGATTTATTTCACCAAGGTAACAAATATGGTGTCAAAAGACAAAAGAGGAATCATAGTGTTTCATGATTCTCTCTGAACATAAGATGCAATTAAGGTCTTTGGAGTGACCTTCCTTTTGTGTCAAATTGTGCTAAAATGTATGTGACACTTTTTCTTATGGAAACCTCCATGTATCGATGATTAAGGAGAAGCTGTCAAAATAATTTATTTAGGCTTGCAGGCAGAATTCACAATTCACACGAAGTGCCAAAAAGCACAAGCAATATCTATTTTGTCCATTAGGTTACTTGGTCTCATACAATTATTTCACTTTCTTGATAATCACCTTTTGACTACCGAAACTTTAGCTGAGGTTCCAGTTATCACTATTGACTTCAAAGTGCCAAGGCTCAGCTTTTTTGAGGAAAAAAAATATATTTTATAAAATAAATTGACCTGTACAATCTCATTTTGCTTTCAGTATGATTACCTCTAAAAACCCCAGAAGCAAGCCCAAAACTGAGGTATCTTTGTAAGTTTGCTCCTCAGACACCATATTTCATAATTCTTCACTTAGCCTGGTAAGTGAAACATCACTCTTGCCATTAAAGTTCTATTTTCAGAGTTTATAATTTGCCTACACAAAATGAAGTGTATTTCATGAAGTGAAATAGTGTGAGAAACCTCATCTTCAAAAGCTGTTATTTTATTGCATTAGAAGTCTTTTGAAGTCTCAACTACAGAACTGCTAAAGCAACTACAAACAAGACTTTGGAATAAATGTGTTTCTACAGAAGGATCTGGACAGGTGCGTTGATGAACTGAGGCCGGTGGGATGAGGTTTAACAAGGCTAAGTGCTAAGTACTTGGGTCACAACAACCCCGTGCAATGCCACAGGCTTTAAGGCAGAGTGGATGGAAAGCTGTCCAGTGGAAAAGGACCTAGGGGTGTTGATCAATAGCCAGCATGTGCCCAGGTGGCCATGAAGGCCAACAGCACCCTGACTTGTGCCAGAAATAGCGTGGCCAGTAGGAACAGGGCAGTGATTGTGCCCATGTACTCACCCGCTCGTACATCTAGCCTTGAGGTCTGTGGTAATGGGTTGGACTTGATGATCTTTGAGGTCTCTTCCAACCTTGCTATACTGTGATACTGTGATACTGTGATCAAATACTATGTTCCATCGTGGTCTCCTCACAAGGGCATTGAGTTGCTGGAGCGTGTCCAAAGAAGAGCGAAGAATCCAGTGAAGCGTCTGCAGCAGGACTGTCGACAGAGCTCAGGTGCGCCTGAGGCACTGCAGGCGCAAGCGGCGCTGGGCAGCAGGAGCTCGCACCGGCCCGCGCCGCGGGAGGCCAGGGAGCGGCCTGGGCGGGAGCAGGCACGGGGCTGGGTGTAGGCGCTCCCGAGTGCTATTAAATCCGTCCCAGCTGCCTCCGGTTTTTCTCCGCGCCCTAGCTGTTTTGGCCGTTTCTCCTTGCTTGCGGTGACTGGGAGCAGCTGCAGGTAAGGGGCTGTTCCTGGGTCTTGCCTGCTCGGCTCGGCTGCGCTTTGCCACCTTCTGCTGCTTGTCCTTCTCACAGGCTTGTAGCCCGGTGCTGTCCTCCCGATCCCGCCAGCACAGCCGGACTGTGGGCGGCGGTGGCACCGACCTGTCTCAGCTCCTCAGTGGGAAGAAGCCTCGGGCTGCGAGCACTGGCCTTGGTAGCAGGTCGGTGGCCTTAAGGCTCAGCTTCCTCGGGTGTCTCAGGGAAAAAACTGTTGGTGGTGTTGGGTTTTGCTGTGGCAAAGAGTCGCAAGGATACTGAGTACCACAGAGCTCTTCTGACGGGTATGAAGCACTCTTGACTGGTACGGAGTTTCTTCATTCTACCTTGGGCGCCTTTCAGCCACGTTTCTGTAAGTTTTGTTCGGGCCCCGTGAGTTTAGCATCAATTACATAACTTCATTGTACTGCAACTTTACTGTCTGTTAGATGTCAGATAATTCTTATTCCAAGTTAATCTACAGGGTTGTGTATATCCATCAGTTGTCTTGGAGTATACTTGTTCACTGGGCTTTCTGGAAAGACACAGTAATGTGAGGGCACATCAGAGTAGAAAATGTGGGAAAATGCTCTCATGTTATTTTAGCCATGCCTTACTGAGCAGATTCAAAACCTTAGGCAGAAATAAATTTGATTTACAACGATTCTGCTTAGGTTTTTTTTTTTTTTTTTAGACGTGCTTAATCATGAAATGAATCAGAACAGAGCCTTGTGGTGGTTTTGCCACGATGACTTGTGTCGTTACTGCTGGGAATGCTGTTGGTGTTTTCTTAATGTGGCATGAAATCTTAGCATATCAGTAATGCCACTTGTACAGAACCGTGATCCTTGGGAAATATCCTCTGCAAAAATGGCTGTCATGGTGAGATAATTCTGCTCAAAAGGTTAGTGTCAGTTGGTAGAATTGATTTCATGGCAAGAGTAGGTCTTTCTCATTAAAATACTTCAGTATTAAAACTAGAAGTTTACTATAGTGACAACTGCAATCCGTGCATTGCAATGCGCTGAATCAGTTTTGGACTTTGTTTCTGCTTCACAATAAACAGTGTCTTTTTTACTTAAGCAGATTCAACTGTATATATAATAAATCATTCAGAGTTGTTTACATTAAACAGCTGCATGCCACATGGGTCAGAATTCTGCATAGAGACCTGCTGGGTAATTAAGAGCATTTAAAGAGCAAGATGGAAGAATAAGGTGTTTTTGTTGTCAGAATTTGGAGGAAATCCTCATTATGGTACAATTAATTACACCACTGGTTAGTGATTATTACATCACTGGGGGAAAAAACCAAAGGCTGATGAAGTTAGTTTTTGTATTTCAAGCATCTGATTCCAATTTTGTTTGTTATTTCAACATACCAGAGTACAGTGGAGCTGAACCAAAAACATCACCTCTGTGATCAGTGAGGTTTTTTTAATCTTAAATGACTTCAAGGTCACTCAAGGAAGACAAAATGAGTGGCATAAAGCTTTTGATGCATATTCACTGCCTCTCAGTTTGAGATTTTTCTAAGTTCTTTTTAATGTGTCTTGACCTCAGCAGATTTTGTCTGATGTATAAAAGCAGTGTAAATAAGAAAATTCTGCAGGCTTAATCATGTCTAGTTCAGTACAAGACTTGTGATATTTCATACAAATGAAAGTTGACCAAAGTTATTGTATATGATAGACTTAAACTTTATTACTCTGCGCTTTTCAAGTTATGTAAGCCATAAACTTAGAGTTGGCATCACCTTAGTAGACCCTTTGATTCATGTGAGATTATGAATTAAAGAGAAGTGCACTGAGACCATCAACTCTTTAAAGGACATAAATGTGTGTCTCGTCAAAAGACAATTTTTAATTAAGAAAATATAAGGAGCTGTCTCATAGCAAGCCTAGGGAAGCAACACTTTCTCACATGGGAAACTGGTACTTTCAGTAAGCATAATACATAGATAACTAAGGTTAGAACCAGTTTTTAAGTCAGTAAGATGAAGTTTTGTAAATTTCAGAGTTTACCTTCTGTGGAAACTGATGGCTATTTTCTGTCACATGTGATTTCCTGTAGGAATTGATGGGTGAATGTCCTAATGTCTGAATAAAGCTCTGCTTAGCAAAGCAAAGTATTTCACCATTGGAATATGAGTAACTCGACTGAAGATGACTGAGTGGCAGTCACATGAAGTTCCATATTTTACTAAAGCAACATTTGATTTCCTGTAGCTGTTAGACAGTAAAACCAAATCTTTAAAGACATCTTTTGTGGCTCTAAACACATTTTTATAATGTATTTCTTTTTCAAACCAATTTGTATATATATACAGGTTCCTGGATATATTTGATTTAAAGCTGAGTTAGTTAGTTTCCATGCATTAATTTTTGTCTAACATATTTAAATAGCTTTAGATTATTGATTATTGTTGAAGCCTTTCATGACAATGAAAGTGTGCTGGTTTTGGTTTTGGGTTGGTTTGGTTTTTTGGTTTTTTTTTTTGCATGCACCTTTAATTTTTCTACTTTGCAAAAGACCGTTTGATAACACTTCTCTATCAAGCTTAATTGTAACCGTTTGTGGTGTAAAACAGTAACTTCAAGGAGCTCGTGACAGTCTGTAAAGTACAAGTGTTCTGAGTTGCTGATGTTTTCACTGCCCCATTTTCCAGCTTAGGTGAAACATAAACTATTTTAATTAATATTGTGTCACCAAAAGGCTTTGAGATGGCCAATTGAATTCTGCCAAGATAGAGTCTTTTGATGAAAACATATCTTTATTGATTGTAGAAGAAGAAAATCATTCTTAAAATGAAATCCAATAAAAATCATATCCCTCAGAGAAAATTTCTGAGTGGCAGGCTGAGATTAACATCATAAAATTGAATTTGTGCTGCAAACCTTTGATGTAATCAGCAGCTGGGAGATGGTGTTGCCCTTACTGTGCTCCTTCTGATTGTGGTGAATTATTGTGTGGAATGAAATAAGTGTTTCTTGTGTCACTCGTTCAAGAAATA
This sequence comes from Ramphastos sulfuratus, assembly GCA_013399055.1. Lineage (NCBI taxonomy): Eukaryota > Metazoa > Chordata > Aves > Piciformes > Ramphastidae > Ramphastos > Ramphastos sulfuratus. Next base: position 468,107 of record WBNM01043342.1, on the reverse strand, counting down.
CAAACAAGGTATTACTAGGTGGTTCTTGCTAGTTAAAATGGGTTGTATTGATTCCTGGTCCTAGTCCCTTGCTCCCTTGGACTGCAAAAGCAGTACGTTCAGATCCCAGGGGAGGTCTGGGTGTCACTCGGCAGTGACTCCTCTGGATGATTAGGGCGTAGCCTTGACAGGTCTTGAAGGAAGTCCCATTCCATCTTGAAATGGAAGTGCGGTGGCATTTTGTAAGTGTAATGTGTTTTATTATTCATGTCTCCTAGATGGAGTTGCTGTATATTGTGGACAGTGGGAAGTGAAGGTAGTTTTTTCAGTTTGGGACAGGTTGTCTTTGCTGATTACTGGAGAAAATATACAACATCCTTAAGGAGAGTGCAACATTTGCATCATAAACTGAGAAAACTGAAGACAATACAGCGTGGTTCAGTAGACTAAGGAAAATAATTAGATTTTTACTAACAGTGCAAAACATTGCTGGATCTTTTCCTTATATAGACAATAAGAAAGAATGTCAGTTAAAGACAAAGTGTAGATGGGAATATGAGAATGAGGTAGATTGGGAACACACAAACCTCAGGAATGGGTTGTGAAAACCTACCAGGCCCTGCTTAAAATTCACTTCGTAACGTTTTGCTACAATGATGTATGTAAAAGGGGTTACGATCATGTTACATCATTGTGTAGGAGAGTTACATCATTGNGAGGTCTCTTCCAACCTTGCTTATACTGTGATACTGTAAAGGGAGTTGCATTACTACAGTGATGTTTCTAAAGTTTGTGTATGACATATTATTCTGCTTGAATATCAAGACTGTTGAAGTCTGAGCAAATAATATTTTGTTAGACTGAGAAGACATCTGCTTCTGCTGTTTAATAAAAAACAATACTGAGAATTTTAATTTTAGCTCATATGCCCTGGTGGTTGTTTTTTCCAAATCTTTCTGGTTTTAATCCAATGCAAACACTTAAATGCTGATGATTTCTTAATGTTTTCAAGACTATAAATCAATTTCTGTGTCTCTTTGTGCCCACACTGGTTGCCACACATTTAACTGGACTTTGAAACAACTGATCTTGTATTGATAGTTTAGGATTCATAGGAAATGTGAAATAAGCAGAATATAAATTCACAAAAGTTTTCTTTGGTCTTTTTTGTTTGGTTTGTTTGGTTTTTTTTTGTTTTTTTTTTTTTTGGCAGATTGTTGTCTGTAGGGATACTTTGTTGTACACGACCTTTTCTCCTTCTCTAAATAAACTGTAATTTCCTATTTGGTAGCTTCTGTTATGACAGTATCTGTGAGAAGGTTTCTGCCATGACCAGTGTTTATGTGAACTGTTTGGTTTAGGTCTCTAGGAAGTTCAGTTCCTAGTTCTAAAGACTTTGATGTATGTGAGATCTGGTAAATTCTGAAATAACTTAAAAATCATGGTGTGTGTTTTATGAAAAAATGTGATTCTTGTAACTGTAGTTAATAGTGTAATATTGTTCAGGGTGTTTCTGATGGAAGAATTCCTTGGTGCTTTTGAGCAAATTCTGAATATAGATACAAGGACCAGTAAGAGAACTTAAGCTACAGACTTCAGTGGGGCCAAACAGAACCCAAATTTTTCACTGTAAATCACTCTAAGCACATGCATGCTCTAAAGACATAAACGCTTCCATTCTAACCTACATGTTCCCAAACCACTTATTAGGAGTATAATTTTTATCTTGAAAATGCAGCACTGATACGTGTGCCTAAGGTTAAGCAGTAATTATGTGGCAGTGATTGGAGAGGTCTGAGATGAGTTTAATGGAGAAACTAACGAAAGTATTTTTTAATGCTAGTAGAGGAGGTGAAATCAAGATATGCCTACCACATTGGAATTAGGGCTCTATGGGGGAAAGCATATGTTAAGTTCTGGTAGAACTGTTTCTTTATGATATGATCTGACCTTTTGCAGTCTGCTCAGTTCATGACCAGCCCAAGTCAAAGTCGAGTGATGAGGTTAAGTTTTTGCATTAATATGTGCTTAGAAAGGCGCACAAGGTCAGATCTCTGGCTCTCTGGCCTTCTAAAGCTTTGGAATAGACTTCTAAATAGCTCACATCTTCTGTGAAAGGTTTTACAAATGAGGCTAGTACCACACAAATGCCCCAAAGTTGTTAAAAGTGATACAGTCAAAGTCCTTGCAGCGGTGCGAATTTTTCAAGCCAAGATAGGTTTACGTTGTGTTTTTAGTGTGAAGTGTTCAGAGAGCTACAAAGTGGTAGACGTGTGACAAGTTGGTGGAGGGATGAACTGGTATGGTTTAAGTAAGAACAGGGAAATTTTTTTTTGATCATGAGGCAATTCTTTTGGACAGTGGTTGTAAGGGTAGGACAAATAAAAGTTCATTAGATTGTGAACAGGACTGAGGAACTTGATTTAAAGTTGAATTACGGGTTAATACTGCATATCAGACATGCTTCAGTGGACAGAGCTGGAGGAATTTGACGTGCTGATAAGCTACCTGCAGTTCAGAGATGCCTTGGGCGATATTTGACTTTGTGGAAACAGTTTTTACCTTTTTTAAAGGAACAGTCTGATAAATATCGGTTGATTTTATTATTTTAAAGTTTGCTCTAGGTGCCATCAGCATCACTAAATAGTTTTGATAAAGCTAAATATTCTCAGACAAAATGTGGATGTGTGCATACATCATTTCTAAGGAAGTCCTGTTATTTTTAGAAGCAAAGCTTTCATGCTAAATACTTAACATTGTGTATCAGAGTATCTTAATCCAAAAGGAAACTTAACTGAGAAGCAAGAGGGAAGAAGTTAAAGACCGTTACATTCATGTGGAAACTCATGTACCTTGTGTTTTCTATTTCTTTTACACTTCAGTTGTAAGGAAAAAGTAATGTTCCTGTAACTTTGCAGTCAAAAATTATTTCTTACATAACCAGTGTTTTGTCCATAGTATTGGCTGTGTATTAATTCATCACTCTCATGGATATCTAAAAAAAATGTTGTGCAAATAGATCATCTATACCTTAGTAAATTCCATTAAATCATTTAGTTTTTAACTCCTGTTGATCTTCTGAGTTCTCTTACTCATCACATGCTTAGCCGTAGGTCTTCTGCTAAGATTATTGATCTTGATTCTATGCTTCTTTTACAAGAAAATGTAATTTATGACTTTATATTCAATGCCTGATTTCTGCTGCCTTATAGTGTTTTACACTAATTGAATGCTCCCATGGCACAAGTATAAATGACTCCATGATATGCAAGAAAATGCTTTTTAAAGACTAAGGATTTGACTTCTCAAACTGCTAACTTGGCAGCTACCATTTTATAAGCTCTGTGAAAATGGTGATTTCTCCTTGCTTTACAGATACCTAAAACAACAACATTAGTGTTAGGCTGAAACAACTTTCAGGCCATAAACTGAGAGAAAAGGACTTCTAGCTTCATATGACTAGACATGAGAAAAGTAATACTTGGAATGTCTAATTCTAAAGCTGAGATCAGTAACATCTCTTAGTATTTTGTGATGTGTGCACAAAGAGCTTTAAAGTTAAATATGATTTAGTCTAATAAACTCTCAACCTCAATTAATTTTCTCTTAGATTCCTCCTCTTCTTCTGCCTTTGAAGTTCTGGCTGAGATTATGCATCAGGACCTAGGCAGTCTACCATACCAGTCTTTTCAGCCCTTTTTCTGAGTAACTGAACCCTTTATGGTCTTATCAGGAAGCAAGGCCGTTCCTCCAGTTCTATGCACTTGAGACTTTCATTAGTAGTAACGAAGATATCTCTTGTCTGTGTCCCTGCTTTTAGATGCTGCCACACTTGAATTTAGTGATGGTTTCTTGAAATATGGCTTTAAAGGCTCCTTCTGTGCTGTGTTTCTGTCCTGTGATCTTTTCTGAATTATTGCAGGAACTGCTCTTCGTGTGGCTTTGCGTCGTTGCTTTATTACTACTTTTGGATGGCAGTTACCTTCTGCCATGCATTTTATTCTACATAGTTCCTGTTCTCACAAGGTTTCAGCTTCTGTATCTTTTGGGTGGCCTCTCCTAGTTGTGCTGCTCCATCACCTTATTGGCAGCTGTTTAATTTTCAATATTTATGCTAAGGGCATGCTAAGAGCTCTATTGTCTTCCCTTTCTTTCTCTGGGACAAACAGGAACATGCTTTCTCCAGAAGATGAGTTTTGCTTAGTGACAAAGCAGCTGCTCTGAGGCATCTCTGCAATTGTATTGATGTTTGGATAACAGTAGGTGACACACTGTATTTTGGAAATAATATTTAAAATATTTATAAGTGACCCAGAACAATAGTGTATCTCAAGATGCACTGTTGCATCATGCACTGTTGTTTCTTGTTCACTCATGCTTGTGAATAACACATTGATGCATACATTTTTGATGCTGCAAAGTATCTGTCAGATGTCTGTCTACTGCCTGCATGCAATTGGTAGTCAAAAGTGCCCTCAATAAAGTTTAAGAGAATTTCAGTTTTCAGTGGAGTCACTTCACAGGCACATGTCAACTTCAAACCCTCCTCCATCCTTGACAACAGTCAGAAGCAGATGACAGCAACCTTCCGGCATTCTATCCAGAAAGCTGAAAGGGAAGGGAGATAAACAGAGATGCTCCTGAAGCATCTTTACAGGCTTTCTAGGAAGATGGAGAGTGCTGGAAGCTGTTGTACTCTGGTTAATAATTTGGGAATTTTGATACAGCTGACATACCTTAATGAAAGCATTAGCATGATGCTGGCAACAGCTAGAAAATGCTTCAATGCCTCATCAGTGTTTTTGCGTCAGTGCTTTTTAGCTTCCCTTTTCCAATGTTGGTTATATTGCCATTTTAAGGGTTATTTTTTATTACATTTCCTGGTAATTTAGAATTATTATCATCCTGTTTCTGTTTTCAGGTGCTGACTATGAAGGTATCAGTACAGGCTGTGGCAGTCTGGGGGAAAATAGCTCCTTCTCACAGCATCACTGCTATTATGATTACAGATGACCAGCAGACTATAGTTACGGGAAGTCAAGAAGGACAAATATGTCTCTGGGATCTTTCATCAGAATTAAAGGTTTGTGTCTGCTGTGCTACAATGTGCCAAATAGGCAGCTTGGAGTTTTGTCTTTTATTATAAACAGTGGGATTATCCAGGCTTGCACTTACTTAGATGAAAATTTAAAGGTAGTGATATTCGTTATAGGAAATTTGTGAAACATGAGGCGTTGAAATGCCGAAGCAACCAGTTATTTGCACACTTAAGAAAATTTTTCATAGGTTATCATGACCTGTGCATTGTAATGTGAGATTGTGTGCTGTAATGACAGCAGGTAAACATATCCTTCACAAGACAGCAATCATTATAATTGTGGGTTTGTTTTGATTGTTTGTTAATCGATTGCTGAGACATGGTCTGTCACTTAAGGAAAACCTAACAAACCAACCAACCAAAGAACACTCACAAAAACACTAACAAACATTTATAAAACCAGGGCTCTCTATCCTGTTAACAATAGGAAAAATTGTAGAAAGATGGTAGGTACAATGAAAACAAAAAAAAAATATATTTTTGGTATAATTAAGCTGCAGACCTGGGATGTTATTGCTGTTGCTTTGGCTATCATAAAATTGACTGTTTTGTATTTATTTTTCCTGAGGATGGAATAGAGTCAAAGCAGTTCCAAAGGTTTTTTAATTTTGCACTCCAACTGTGATTCTGCTTTTAAAATTTTAATTTGACTGCCCCATTTATGCTCAAATATAACTTGGGACTTTTGTTTGCACTTCTATAGGGCTACCCTTTTCCAGTAAGATCTTTGCATGCAGTGAAGTTAATCAAAGGGATTGCTTAAATACAATGTATGAAACTCATGCTAAAGAGCTTTGCTAGATCAATTTCCTACTTCATGCTGCCATTTTTGCTGCACGCTGTAGAGTGGAGGCCAGAGATTTTCTGCATATTTCCTGGTTTATATCATTTGATGCTCCATAAATTCCTCATAAAGTGCAATTTTTAGATTACAGTAAATACAAAGACTTTACTTTCTGCAAACTGCATAATCCATCCACATCTGTACGTTCCAGAAATGCGATAGAAGAACACAAGAATATAAAGCCAACTATTCACTAGTAACATCTACAAATAGTATTCTTTTGCTTTTAGATACCAATAATGTCTACATAAAACATTACATTTAAGTTAAAACATTGTATTGTTCCCCTAGATATCATCTAAAGAAATTCTCTTTGGCCACACTGCTTCTGTAACTTGCTTGGCAAAAGCAAGAGAATTTGAGAAACAGCCCTGTGTAGTAAGTGCTACTGAAAATGGGTAGGTAACTGAATATTCACTTATTTCTTAAATCATGACATATATGGCAAGTGTAGGATAGATTCTACATTTGGCAGGTTTTTAATCCACTACTGTGATATGAAAAGGATATCTTATACACAATAGTCAAGATAAGAGCTCACCTTTTGGACTACAGAACGATTTGGCAGACTCAGATGCCCAATTAGTAGTCAAGAGAATTAATTGTTCAGAGGGTCAGCTAGGCCCCATTTAAAAGGAGAATAATGGGCTATTGGAGGGAATTGTCAGGTTCAGAGGCATTTTATTATGACAGTGCTTTTTTTCTGTTACTTCTTGAGCTCATTCTTGAGAATAGAATCTGTACAAGAGGCTAATGTACTCTGAAACAGGTTATGCTTGCTCAGTGAGTATGTATGGAAACATAGAAGAGTCCCCTTGAATGAAAAGTGTATGTATTTCTTGTGTTTGTTTAAATCATACTTACTGGTTTGAAATAGATTCTTCTAAGAGTCCTGATACTGTATTTCTTCTTCTCTGTTTGTCGTGACGTAGCACATCACTTGTGTCAAACTGATTTCTGCACTTCTGCTAGGCTTTGTGTTGTGTTTTGTTTTGTTTTCTCTCTGAACATTCAGTAATCTTTTCAGCAGTGGTCTTGAACCCTGTTTGGGATTTGAGTTGTTGAAAGTAGTTACAGCTAGCTTCTTACTTCCTTAAGGGCTTTCCTTAAACAATTTTGTCTTGCCACTTAATAATATTCTCCTTATTTTGTGGTTGTTTGTTTTGTTTTTCCAGTTAACAGCTCTGTTAAATCCTCTTTCCACAAAATGTTTCCTTCAGTTGCCCTTCTTTGAGCTACACCTTCCAGCACCTTCTGGCTACAGCCTTCTCACTGAGGAGCTTGTTTATCCTTCTCAGCTGCTAGGATCTCTGTAACTGGTTTTCTCACTCAATCGTGACTGTACAAGAGAGGGATAACTTGAACTAACTGGTTCAGGCTTCTTAATCTCCAAAGATTAGATTACCACACTGGACAGATGGTAAACAGTTCTGATTGTTACATGCAGAAAGGAGGATAAGAAGTCTGTATAGAGAACTAGTTTTGTATTGGCCTACTACAATTCTACCTACGGGTTCAGAGGTGAAGCTATTTTCCATCTTAATTCTGAAGTTCTGTTAGTACCATACAGTTTCCAGATCTGGGAAGAAAGATACTCAGTATTTTGCACCCCATCTTTTTGGAAACAAAGAAACAAATGAGAGCTTTGCTATAGATACACCATACAGAGGGATGTTTGCATCATAAAGGTTCTGACTCTGAAGGGCTCATCAGGCTTGCTTGGAATGTGTGTAAGTGGGACAGAATAGTCTTTTGGCCCCTTTAATTTTTCACTGTTACTAAATTACTGCTGACTTACCTGTATTACATAAGGGCAAAGCATCCATCACTGATGCCTAGAAAGTTGCAGCATGAAGCTAAGATAATTACCAATAGGAAGCCTCATCTTCAGGAGATGTAGTGTGTTGAATTGCATTTTCTGGCTTCTGAATCATTCACTTGTACTATTTCCAAACTTCTGTCTCCTTGAGTTGAAGATGATACTCTTCCTCCCATCCTACTTCAGAATCTCTGAAGTGTCTGTATAACTAACATCCCAGAAGGATGACTATTGAACAGTATTTTTGTACTTTTTATATGGAAATCTATAAATTAGTCCTTAATGATTTGAAAGATCTCACTGATGTCCTGTACATGTGTATAGTATATGCTGTAGGACAGATTTGTCAACATGGTGTCACTCCTTGTTAGTACACTCAGTAGATGGATGAAATGCAGCATGCAGGAACTGAAGTAATGTTCTGATCTCACTTGTGCATGTTTGCACCTATGTGTCACAGTAATGTAGCTAAAACAGTAAAACCAATTGTTTTTCTGATATAAAAATGGAGAAATTCACTGCTTTGAAATGTGAGAACCTGGGAGTGGTGGCAGACAAGTTCACAATTGATGGAGGTTTGGGAGTTACCCGCCCCCCCCACACTTTGTAAAATGACCCAGGCTAAAACTCAGTCAGCTGGAAGTTTAGATGAAGCTATATTTACAGCTCAGCACAATATACAAGCAGATATATACACTATATACAGGAATATTTACAGAAATATACAAGGTAAAGGTAATACAGAAACACAGCACCCCTCCCAGAAATCAGAGACCCCAGGAGGGGCTCCCAACCACCCTTCCACCTTCTCCCCACCCCTATACCTTACCCCAAGGTTTTGAGGATTGGTCAGAGGAGGAATTAGAAGAAAAAGTGGTTAGTGAATTTAATCAGAGACCAGAAGTTCAGAAGCTGGTAGACAGCCCCAGATGCTGTACCCCAGAGAGTGCCGCAAGCCCGACTGAGACTGCGACAAGCCCGACTGACTTATCTTTTGTTTTGAGTACTTATTCCTAAACATCTCAGCAAGCCTATGAGTGAAGTAGACATCACCATTGTTTTTCCTTTCACAGTCTACAGTATAGTTTTCTTCATTAAAATATTTCAATTAGCCTTAAACCAGCACAACAATGAGCCTGCAATGTGTGCTTGTGACTGAGAAGGCCAATGATATGCTGTGGTGCATTAAGAAGTGTGTGGCCAGTGGGTCAAGGGAGGTTCTCCCTCCCCTCTGCTGTATCCTGGTGAGGCTGCACCTGGAGTATTATGTCCAGTGCTGGGCTCCCCCATTCAAGAGGGACATGGACTACTGGAGAGAGTCCAGCAGAGGACCATTAAGATGATTAGGGGACTGGAACATCTCTCTATTTAAAAGAAGAGGCTGAGAGACTTGGGGCTCTTTAGCCTTGAAAAAAGACTGAGAGGGAATCTTCTAAATGTATCTAACTATCTAAAGGATAGGGATCATGAGGATTGGCAGGGCTCTTTTCAGTGGTGGCCAGTGACAGGACAAGGGGCAATGGGTATAAACTGCATTACAGGAGGTTTCATTTGAACTTGGGGAGAAACTTCTTTACTTTGAGTGTGACAGAGCACTGGAATAGGCTTCCCAGAGAGGTCGTGGAATCTTCTCTGGAGACTTTCAGAATTTGTGTGGACACCTTCCTGTGCAACCTGATCTAAGCATACCTGTGTTAGCAGAGGAATTAGACTAGATGATCTCCAGAGGTCCCTTCCAACCCCTACCATTCTGTGGTTAACAAACAGGGTAAGCGTTCTGCTGGTTATGACTTTTTTGGACTGCCAACTCTGACACTGCACTGCAGGTGTATAACCTTTGCTTCTCTTGAACCAGAAAAATAGAAAAATAATATTTGAAAGTGTGTAGGTTAAAATGCAGATCACTTAAATAGTATTTCTGATACAACAAAATATTTTCCCCCAGTGTGCTCTTTAAGACCTGGTTCAGAAAATGTAATTTCAGCATGAATATGATTTCAGAAATCATAAAATAATTTAACTGTGGAAATAATGCACACTGAAATAAAATTGAAAGGCATAAAGTTTGACATTCAGATGCTGAACTATGACAAAAGACCTCAGCCAGCCTCGTTTGCGCCACCTAGTTTGAGTATTGCGTATGTTGAGTAATATCTAAATGGGGAAGACTGGCTAACGCATCTTAACCAAACCTTAACTTTAAATGTGATTAAGTGTAGCTCGAATGCTGTGCAGACCTTTAGGTTGTCAGAAGAGGCAGGTACCTAGTAACAGGTTTCAGAAACAGCCTCATGGTGGCACTGTTTGTTCTTAGCAGAAGATGGGTTTTCTCTCCAGAGCTAGTCTGATGCTGCAGGAGATGGTTTCTGTTTTTCAGAACGTGTGGTTTAAGTTCAGTGAAATAAATCATTTTCAAGAGGATGTAGTTCCAACGACAGATAGTTACAGTGACATGTTGACGAGCTGTAATGGCGGTATACCTACAATTTGTTGCAAACCAGAGTTGGCCTTAAAGTCGAGTTTGTTGTGAGGCAGTAGGGTGTAATTACAAAACAAAACAACCACTAACCCCTAACCAACCAAACAAAAAAACCCCAAACAGATAAAAAAGCCAGATACTGTATGCCATCACCTGCTAATGACCACAACATTTTCTTACCCAGTAATCTGTAACAAAAAGCCACATAGAGGACCAGGCTGCACTTAAGTAAATCACTAAAGAAAAACTTGGTGGCACGAAATTATTCCAGCTGATTGAATAGAAATGACAGAGAATAATATGAAGTTATCTTTGGCAGGGAGATGTGTGTTTGGAATGTCACTAGTGGACAATGCATTGAGAACACAAAGCTTCCTTACAGGCATACAGCAATCTGTGTAAGTATATCAACTTCTCATGGAATATCTCTGTTCATTACAAAAGTTTTGCTGTATTAACACATTGTTTTCCAGAAACATACAATTTAAAATGTAACTCATAGCATACTTACTAGGAGAAAGTAACCTGTTGCAACATAAGTAGTGTGCTATTTTTCCTTTTTTTTTACTTCCTCCTAAGAAAATAACTCTCTGATGTTCCTTTGAACACTTTAATCAAATAAACAGATTCTTTTTAGGCTACAGATGTCTGAAATGCAGTCTTGATTAATTTATTGTGAAGTTTGGGTATCAAGTAGAAAAATGAAACTACCTTTACTTTCCTGTGTTAAAATTGCATGGAAACTTCAAGCTTAACGTTGGCTTTTGATGACATTGAAGAAATGCAAGCAATCTAGCTGAACATTGTAAGACAGTCTGATGAAGATCTCATTTTTAAACATTTGAAAGATTTTGATGTTGAACCGCTGACCTCCAAGAGACTGCTCTGCCCCATTTCCAAAAATACATTTTCATTCATTGCAGAACTTGGTATGATCACCTATTTTGGGAAACCAGATCGCTTTAAGTAGTGCTTCAGATTGTTTCAAGTGTCTGCTTTGAACCGTATTCAGTAGACTTAAGTATCTAGATGTTAGATTGTGAGGATGTGTTTGAAATACCTGTGTGTATATGATTGAGGAGCCCCACATGTATGGATTTGATTCAGAGAGGTGGCTTATTTCTCGGCATATTAGAAGAGCTTGGAGCTTCTGGATTAATAGCTGTTTTTCTTCAAGGAAAATCTAGGATCTAACAAAGCCTTTTCAAAATCTGAGACCTCTTGTGACTCAAATTGGCCAAAATCAGAATGCAAATATTGTAAAACTTTCAGAAGAAACAAATTTTCATGATGTTATTCTGGTTGATACGATGAATTCACACATAGTTCTTAAAGGGAAAAGATTTGGCTATATTACCAAATAGAAATTACAGAAAAATAACTTCTTTAAAATGTTTTTACATATATATATGTGCATATATGTACAATGCTTTTTCAGAAGTTATTTTGTGATTTTTATTTGTGTGTACATTTAAAGCATAAAGACTTATTACATAGATATGTCTGTACACACTAAACAGTACTTTGATTATCATGTAACAGAGGTGTGGTATGATGTACTTTGTGGTATTGCATAATTGGATTTTAATAAAGTTCTGAAAGAATTCTGCAGAGAAGTGGGGGGGGGATCTGACCTAGCTGATTATCTGTCCTATTTCTTTTTAACAGGAGAAAGAACAGGTGTTGCTGGGAGGAAAAACTGTTCTTAAAATGCAACTTTCAGATAATTTTTTGGTTTTGTGGGATTTTTTTTTTTTTTTGGTGAAGGTTTGTTGCGGGTTGTTCTGTTGTTGTGATGGTGGAAATTTTTTTCTGTTGTTGCATGAGAAATAATTACTTGTGGCATAAAACTTATTTTTAGTTGTAGTAGGCTTTAATTAAACTACTAGCTTATCTGGTCTAGTAGATTTCTTTTGTTCAAGTTAGATGATTCAGGTATAAATGGCAGATGTCAAGTAGTGCAAACTGAGTATTTGCTATTTGAAATGAAATTGAACATCAGGGTCAACTCTTAACTATTTGTGGATCTTGACCAGGATAGGATTTTCTCAGAGGACTTACTATACAAATCTTCCAGTTCAAGCAGAATTTAAGTGTAACAATAATTACAAAAGGTTCCTACTGCTAAGCATTTATGTCTCTGTTTGTTCATAGTATCTGTGGTAATAATTACCCTATGCCAGTTATTTATGCTTCTATTGTTTCTAGATTTCATTTAGTTAACCAATAGACCAAGAGTTATTATCTAAGCAAAACCAAATGTACAGAGAACTTGTAAAAAATGAGTCGCAACTTTGTGGATCTGTCTGATATTTTCCTGACTCTGCGATTGCTCCTTTTAAGGATAGTATTTATAAATTCCATTTGAATTGGCTCACTGTGTGTTTGTAGCAGTTAGATGTACAATTCCAGATAGAGGTTACACAAAATGCAAGTGTTCTTGCACGTATAATACACACAGCTGTGTTGGTTTTTTTATTTTACATGACTGAGAAAGGGTGAATGTTCTGAGCACTAGGGCATTTTACACTGAAGTGAAGAATATTTCACAAAGTGAAAATTTGATTATGAAATAATTTTTAATACTTTGCATTTTCACATGATTTTTTTCATGTTTATGTACTTTTTCGTAATTGGCTCTCTATCAGTTATTTGGAGAGAAGTGGTGCTTCTCAGAGAAACATGTCCCAAAATGGTTAGCAATTGATAATGGAAATTGATGCTGTGATTGCTTCCAAAAATCCTAATAGCTAGGCAGGACAGATAACCTTTTCCAGTACAAAGTGCCTGTATTAAATTGTTGCAAATGTATACAAAATATTTGTGTCACTTGCAAAATTGTGTATGGTCTCACATATGCAGTAGGTGTTGATTATAATTGAAGTATGACATGCTTAATGTGAAAAATAGGTGTACACCTTTGTGTAGCTCTGTATGCTGACTCTCTTCTTTCCAATTCTACAGTATTACCATTGTTCATTCCGAATGACAGGTGAAGGCTGGCTTCTTTGTTGTGGAGAATACCAAGATGTTCTTGTTATTGATGCTAAGACTTTGGATGTTATTCACACTTTATCATCATCTCAGTCTCCTGATTGGATAAATTGTATGTGTATTGTACACTCTGCAAGAATTCAAGGTATACGTTATAGATGTATTTATGTAGGCCACTTAAACTGTGAGAAAATGTATCTGTATAGGTAGTATATTCTTACTAGATTTAGTATCTAATTATGTTTTACAGCACTTTTATGTACAAGATACTAACATGTTTTTGACAACACTTAAGAAGGTGTTGTGTTTAATATGTTTCTTAAAGAGAAAAACAGCAGCCTCTACAGTGGTTGTAGGCATCTCATTTCTTGTCTCTAAGTGCAGCTTAATTTTGTAAACTGTGGGCATGAAGTCACTGTTCTGTGATTTCTGTTGAAATAGATCTCATCAGACAAAATTATTCACTATTTGCTTGTGCTGCTTCCGTTTCTGTATACCAATGAGCTATTTTTGTGTAAAATTAATATTTCATCTTAACAGTGTCCTGCAGAATCCTGCTGTGTAGAACACTGGTGTCTATGCCAAGGTTCTCTTTTGGTGTTAAGCACTGCTTGAATTTGGTTTCAAATTGACTCTCTTGCTGTTAACTTTTTACAGAAGACTCATTGGTTGCTGTGTCTGTAGCTGGAGTTCTTAAAGTGTGGGACCTGTCTTCATCTTTGAATAGCATACAGGTCAGTTTGTATGAGGTATGAAACAGTGACAGGAATGTAATAATCTCAGGTAAAAGATACAGTGAAGCAGAATCCAAAATATTTTAACTTGTATTAAACAAAATGATTAATTTTGTTATACAGTTCTGAGAACACAGCCTCATGTTCCTATGAAAGGCAAGTATGTCCCAGAGTCCCATTAACTTTCAACTGTAGTGTTTTTCCCTCAGGCTTCTAGCCTTTCCATATTCCATGATGTTGAAGCTGTAATGCTTTCCTATTGTCCTGAAAATGTCACTCTATTCTTTGAACCCCTTCACTCTGTCCTTAAACCTCTTTCAAATCAACCTTTGTATGCTCTCTCTTCGCCCTTGTTACTTTCTTCAAAATGATACTTCAGACTGTTTTCATCTGTCTGCCTTCCACACTGCTGTCTTCACTAGGAAAAGACTTTTGAGTGCCCTGTTTCTCCATCTTCAAACTCACTCCAACCAACATTTCTGTGTTTAGTACTCTTAGCAGCTGTCACTTGATATGTACAAGTGTTAGAAATGGAACACAATGTTTTCTTTGAATTAAACTCTGAGAACTAGCTTCATGAAGACACTTCAGTATTGCATCAAGTACTATGAATCATCAGCATAAGTAGCCAAATGTCAACTGTCTTCTCTGATTATCTGCAGTACATCACTGCTTTGCTTGACAAACTGCAGAGCTTGCAGGAGCACTACTTACTAATGAGTAGAATCAGGCCCTTCAGGAGAATCTGTCAAGTTTGATACCCTGCTGGTGGGTTTTGGATAGTTTTGCTTTATCTGCAGTGTTTTAGGGAGGTCTTTTCTTCATTCCTACAGCAAAAAATACTGTAGAAATTGTTTAACAAATGTTTTGCAGACATCAGAGAAGCATGTACAGTGCCATCCTTTTACAATCTGGGGCTTCTCTTTGGTGAAGGAGGAGTGCAGCGTTAGTAATGATCCAGCTACTGTGCATTTTAAAGAGCAGTATGTTAAAAAATATTGTTGTATTTAATTAACTGGGAGATGAAGGGTGTAGTGAGAGAATGGCTTAATGGTTGAAGGGGTTTTCATTTGATTCCATGACCAGCATAGCCCTTCTTTTGCTGATAACGTTCAAAACAGAAAGCATTAAGTTTTCAGTGATTTAATGAATCACTGGTAAAAAATATTCCAATATAATAATTTTGAACCCAATGGCCTTGATCAGATATTTACATAGTGGGGGAAAAAACTTTTTTTTTTTTTTCTTTAACCACCCACACATTCAGTAATACAAAACTAAGAAAATTAATTACTTCTCCATGACTTTTTGGAGGTGTTAAGGTCAAAAAGACATGACAGCACCATATGTCCTAGACTGTCCTGATCGTAACAAGGGTGAGTGGGAAAGTAGAATATTCATCATCCATTCTGAATCTGATATCATGAATTGTTGTTGTAGCTATTTTTGACTGAGGAATACTTAGCATCTGCTGTAATGAAAGTATCTGTTACCTATGACATGCCTTTAGTCCTTCTCCATATTCATTATCACTTTAAGTAAGATCTAGGTCTGAGCCATACTAAATGTCTTCTGTTCACATAGTACTTCTGAACCCTCATCACTTTTAAGAATTACATGTTGCTTTGTGTTTCAAAAGTCTATGCTAACAAAGTTATTTTCAGTGGCTTATTTGTACCCTAAAAGTAAAACTCCAGATTATCTAGAATAAATCTTACTGCTTTTTTCTTCTGCTGTAAAGGAGAGACAAAGTGTGTGCGAGAAGGAATCAAAGTCTCTGGACTGCATAAATTGTCAAGCTGTACAATTTTGTACTTACACTGAAAGATTCCTCCTAGTTGTGTCTTCCACGTGCTGGCAGGTACATTATTGAGCGTTTTACTTAAGAAATTTATTAACAATTTTGAAAAGCTAATGTGAATTTTACATACAGTTACTTGGTTTTCTCCTCCACTTTTTTTAAAAGAAGAAATGCTCGCTAATTGTCAAGTACAGTAGTGTGCTGTATCCTTTCTTTGGTTATATTGACTACTTGACTGAAATGAAGTCTTTTTTTAATTAATGTATTTCTGCTTTAAAAGTTTAAAGCTGAAAAAAGATTGGCTGAGTAGAAAGGGGATTACGTTAAGTATGAGCCAGTTTTAGAGCATTGGGTGTATTGTAGTTCCCTCCGCAGTGCATTTCAAAAGGAGACAAAGATGCACAAAAACCGCTTAAGTATGACAGAAGTAATCACATTTGGCAAGTCCTTGCTAACCAGGGGCCTTTGTTCCGTCAGGACCAATAGCCTGGGTTCCACTAATAGAAACCAGCAAAACTGAAGACTGCACAATATATTACTTTTTTTTTTTTGCTAACTACAAAAAAATAAATGCTTCCTGAAGCTATTGAAACTTATTGTAAATTTTAGTTAAACTGAACCTTATTGTAAAAAAATTCTGTATTTGTTTTTCCCAGTGTTATGACATTTCTCTTAAAATAATCCTGAGCTGTTAGTGCAACATATTTACCTCATCCAAGCACTGCTCCTTGGGGGCGAGGGTGAATTTCACATACACCAGAGTCAACTTTGAATGCTACAACTGCAGGGTATACTTTATATCTCTTGGGCTATTAAATTCTGCACAAAAGCATCTATAAAGAAATTCCACATATAGAACAGATAGGATTTTTATGGAAAATCTGTGTAACCAAATTGAAAGATGATGGTTTTAGCCCTTAATGAGAATGGTGTGTGGTATGTAAAAGAACAGGTGTATTTAAAGTGGCTCTTGAACTTCTATAGCAATGAAAATACAGAGCAAATTAGTTAGAAATTAGCTAATGAATAGAAATTAGCTACAGATAACTTAAAAAATTTGTTATCCTGAAATATGTTTCCTCACACTGCTGCAATAAATTATAAAAATGTGTGGCTATGAATAATCTCTCCATGAGGAATGTGAACAAGCAGACAATATCGTAGGTTACCGTACCTGTATCTTGTTTCAACTTAAAATGGAAAAGTCCTAGAAAGCAAAAAAGTCATAATTTTTTGCCAGCTCTAGAAATGGAAGAGAGAAAAATTCTTAGAAGCAAGGGGGTTGTACGTTGGATTTGTTTGGTTGGTTTGTTTTTTTCCATTTCAGTTAAGTTATGAAAAACAAAAATCTTTATGGCTTCCTAATTAAGGAAAAGATCTGTTTTGTTAAGGTGTGCTGTGATTTTACCAGCAGATAAGTTCTTGAAGAATACAGAGATAAGTTTTTTGTTTTTTTTTTAAGAATACAGACAAATGCACTTATAGCATCTGTCTGTCCTCAGAGTCATATTTATGTGCTAAAATCATTACCTACCTCTTTAAAAAACGAATAGTCCAGTAAATGCTAATTATGAATGCAAGACAAACCAAAGTAAATCTCATCCAAAATGGCCTGATCTAATGTTGTGGGGTTTTTTTTCAGTTGTTAGTGTCTTTTTTGTCTTTGAAATAAAAGTTTCTGATTCTGGCTTTGCAGTAGTTTAATAGTATGAAAACAGCTTAGAAGGGATAGTCAAACTACAGAGTCAAGTTAACATTCAATTTATTTATCCATTTCTCCCAAACAGCTTGAATTAAAATAAGTGTACTAATTATTTTGTTTGTGTGTTTGGTTTGGTGTTTTGTTCTTGTGTTTTTTCCCTCGAGCTTAGGTCTATGATTATTGTGATTTCTCCTTGCTTTGTACCGAGTTCTGCAAAAGTGGTCAGTGCTTCGCTGGTGGTGAGGTACTAGCAGCTTACAGACTTATCATCTGGACGGAAGATGGCCACAGTTACATCTACCAGCTGCTAAACAGGTGGGCTCAGATGGGAAATTCACACAAAAAGTTCAGGTACAAGATGAACTTTGGAAGGTTTATTGTGGAAAATCTCTGCATGTTGCAAATGATCAAAAACCAGAACAAAACCACTTTGGCACTCAAAGATTTACCCAGAGTTTGACAGCCCTAAGTCTTTGTTTGGCACAGCAGGGGACACAGGAATAAGATTAGTCATGTAGAACTTGGGCAGCTGGTGCTATGATTTCAAAAAGTCGCTTGTAATTACTTATTCAGTAACTTTTAATTGAACTTGTGAATCTTGGATACTACTGTTCTGCTTTCTAAAAATATGACTTTCCAAAGCTTTTAATTCTTTTCATTTCCAAATTATACAGTGGACTTTCTAAAAGCATGTATCCTGCTGATGGGAAGGTGCTGAGAGAAACTGTTTATCCTAATTTACTCTGCTTTACTACTGTGAAGGAAAATAAGGTAAATTGATAAATGTTTACCATAAGTTTCAGTAAGTTCATTCATAATTTGATTATGAATTACCCAAATGATTACTAAAATAAATAATACAGTATCACAGTTATCACATATTGGATCAACAAATTTAATTGTTCCCTGAAAACAATGAGTAAGACTTATTCCTTACTCAGCTTTTTACTTACAGACTTGGAGATGCTCATAGCCTATTTTTGTCTGTGTTTCAATAAATGTTTACTTTTTCACAGTGGAAAAAGCTCCTTGGTTTTCAGTTCTATATTGGCTAATAGCAGTCGTGTAGTTTGGTTTTGTTTTCCTGAATTTTGGCAAAAAAGGGAGGGTGCTTTTTTTTAAAGTGAGTCTTTAGAAGCTTTTTCTTTAAATCTAAAAAAGAAACAAAAAACACCAAAAAACCCTCACACCCAAACCCAACCCACCCAAACAATAGAAACACCAACACACAAGCAAAGCATAAGCAAGTCTCTTAGTCCTTGTTTTATTTTTAAAAAGTATGCTTTGGTGTAATTACATAAATGTTGTTTGCCACATGTATCCATCCTGAATGGAAGGAGGTTGAACCTGTGGAGTTTTATCCAGAACACTCTTATCTTGAGCCTGCAGAGACACAATCACCTGCCTCACTTTTTTGTACACTGTGAGGAGGCTGACATTACTCACAATGCATAAAATCAGACTTGTGACTCTTCAGAACCGTGGTCTCTGCCTGAAGAAGTGCCTAAGGTTAGAGACAAACTAATCTAAAAAAAGTAGGTGAACTCTTAAACTTAACTTCTCAATTAGAACTATAACAGAGCACGTCACACCGATTTTGAATTTAAAAGTTACTACTTAGACAAAGTAGCTCCAGTGGACCCAGTTGGAAAGCTTGCATCTTAACTCATTTCTTTAGTAGTGCTTTGTGACCATGAAGAAATAGGTATGGAAAGCCAGTTAATTCTAATAATTTTATTTTACTTTTTAAAATCAGGAAGTATTGGGGGGGGGGGAAGAGANATTGGGGGGGGGGGGAAATGTGTGCCAAGGGCGCTTCCTTTGGCAAAAACTAAGCTGAACTAAAACAAATCTAACTTTTTTTTTATATATATAGCTTTGGTTCTGCTTTTGTTGCTAAATCTTAATGCTGTTTATTAAATAAAAATTGCTGGAAGATGTGGATTTAATTCCTGCCTGCAGTTGCGTTAGTTTGTGTATTTGTGTAAGAGCTCAAGCAGATCTTTAAGCAATTTCTGGAGATATGCAAGGGAGATATATTTGTACCTGACTAGAAACACTGTCAAATATATACCTACGTGAGACTCTTTATGTTCTTTTTTCTTTCTATTGACAACTAAAGGCTCTTAGAAAGCGTTTTTGTTCCATACTCTTGGCAATTCTGACAGATTTATTTTTCACTTGAAGGGCAATAGCATAAGCCATTCAGCTTCTCCCTCAAAAGCTGTGATCTAAAATCAGATAGGATAACTGCTGAAGGATGCTAAAAGGTCAGATATAGTGAGGGAAAAGAAATAACCAAAAGACATGGCTTAGCAAATAATAGGGTTACAGTGGTGGTAGGAGGCTCATATTTGCTACCTCCAGAACACATACAATTTCTAAATAATGTTATCTGCCCTTCTCTAATATCCCATTTTTAATATTTACCTGAGTACCTGAAAAAGAATTGCAGTGAATTTGTGACATGTTGATCTCTTTTGGTCTCTGTTCTTGAATTATAAGCTACTATACTGTGATGTAGTTTGGTTTCATGTAGAATTTACCCCCAAACTTCAACGTTACAGATAAAATGTATCCAGCATATGAGGGTGTTATTAAAATGTCTTGAAGGAATAAACATTCAAGTTATGTCTGTATTATCTATGTAAAGGTGATGTGTGCATCAAAACAACTTGTGCTCAAGACTTTTCTATCCACACTATCTACACTACAGGGTGTGCTTCTGGGGCTTTTTGGTGTGGAGGATTTTTTCCATGCTCCTGCACACATCTCACAGTTTATTTTCATGCAAAAAAAGCCTGATTTGGTGCTCCAAGACAGGTCCACAAAATAACCACAAAATGTTCACTTCTACATGCCTGTTGTAAACTCAAACATATTAATGTAGACTTACGTGGAGATTCTTAATTTTCTGGACTTCTGCAAGTGTTTTGAACAACATCTCACCCAGTTTTGATAGTGTGATACTTGAGAATAAAGCTTATGTAAGAACTAAAGTTGGCAAGTCACCAGTAGATAGCACATAATTTGATAATGATGTGGTGATACAGAATTATCACAGTATAGCAAGGTTGGAAGAGACCTCAAAGATCATCAAGTCCAACCCACTACCACAGACCTCAAGACTAGACCATGGCACCAAGTGCCACATCCAAACCTGCCTTGAACACCTCCAGGGACGGTGACTCCACCACCTCCCTGGGCAGCCCATTTCAGTGGGGAATGACTCTCTCAGTGAAGAACTTTCTCCTCACCTCGAGCCTAAACCTCCCCTGGCACAGCTTGAGACTGTGTCCTCTTGTTCTGGTGCTGGTTGCCTGAGAGAAGAAAGCAACCTCCTCGTGGCCACAACCACCCTTCAGGTAGTTGGAGACAGCAAGAAGGTCTCCTCTGAGCCTCCTCTTCTCCAGGCTATACAATCCCAGCTCCCTCAGCCTCTCCTCATAGGGCTTGTGCTCGAGGCCTCTCACCAGCCT